>JAZGTK010000341.1:0-86845 GCA_036877625.1 Ambastaia sidthimunki
ATTCTTACAGTCAAATCAAGTCCCTCCTTCCATTATTTACCACATAAAATTCTGTTTAATCTGAACCGTATCCCATTACTGACGTTCAATGTGCCGTAAATGCCGTCGCATGTTGCATTTAAAGTTATTCCTCACGCTTTCAATTAAGTTGTTTACATTATTACGTTCATTATCACAGTGGTGCCGCAGGACAAGATGTTTGTTCACCTGAAATGCGATTGGAGCATCAAACGGGGGCCACCGCAGACACCAACGTCCCAAGAATCACAACACAATCCTTTAATTACGGAAGACCGCAAAGCTCGTACTAATTTCCGATACCCCAAATGAGTAAATTTGCTTTAAGTGGATTATAATAAGCCAAAGGCCTGGAGGACGCGCATCTTACTTAGATTCTGATAGTGCGGTGAGGCAAACAGGATTTATTCTCTCAAAGGCGACACAGCCGATGTAGAGATGACATTAGCATAAGTCACCCCCCCGGGCACGCGCTGTGAAATATGAGCAAAGCTGGAGCAGTCAAACTTTATTTTTTGGGTTGACTGAAATAGGATATCCGCAATTAACGAAAAGATGCGATGCGCGGTACGGAAACATCCTCGGGGTTTTGGGTTGAGACAGTTTAAAGGGAATAATCATATGTTTCTTTGCAGCCAGGTTGGCTACGGGCTGTTTTGTGAATAGCGTTATTATTTAAATTCTCCATTTCAAGTCATTTGAAAACCTTAAACACTCAAAATGAGTCTGAAATATTGCTGGCACTCCAGTCTTGCTTTTGTGAAGAGTTTATTAATAGTTAACACTTAGACTTTGGGTTTAAGAATGATTAGGATGTTTAAAAAGTCAGAGGAGGACTCTTAAACTTTACTGTTTTTTAGACTAAATACTGCAAAGACAACCAAGGAAGCCATTAGTATGTTGATTTCCTGTAAAATCCTCTGTTTTAGCATTCCAACCTGTCTGACACACTGTTACTCTGGCAACAGTTGCACGACCAATGGCGTCAGATTTGGGTTGGACTCCCTGTCTGTCTGACCAATGGTAGAGGAGGGGGAGTGTCCAGGAAACCTATTCATACAAAAGTTATTTTTGCAATTCCATTTGGTTACATCAAATTATATCATCTGTTTTTAGTAGTGCAGCTTTCCCCTTATAGCAATTTAATGTATGGAAATGCACCTACATTATAGATGTTCCAATATTACAGTATATATATCTACATAATACACATTACACAGATTTAAAGGTGTCACATACTTCTACATATAGACACATATTTTAAAATACTACAAAATTGTACAACTAACATTTAGTTTCCAACAAATAGTTGAACTAAAAATATATCGGTCTACATAAAGTAAACTATAATTTTATGCGTTCATATCCGGCCGCATTTCAGATTCCTGTATGGGTCATGCCACCACATCCAAATACTAACGGCTTAGCATTACAATCACAGAAATATTTTGCAAGAAATGACAAATACAGAATGTTTTACTTTATTCCCTGCGTCGTGATTGGAGCATTTGCTTCCAGCGATGACTCACTGCTTTGGTTCAGGTGTTAATGGTATCTTTGGTAATGAGCACCTATCCTGACTCCAACCTACAGATTTACATTATATCAGCTCTCTGGAGCATTTGAGACGCTCTAATCTCCGCTGAGGCTGCGGTGTAATTCCTACAATCAAAGCACAACAATAAAAGACAAAAAAGCGTGCTTGGGTTCATGCATACTTGAGTGTGTTCGCCGCAGTTCTCGTGTGTACCGCGGTTTCGAACGTTATTCCAGCGGTAAGTGGATGGATTAGGTCCACCCAACACTTTGCTCTTTGTCACCTACGAGGCTCATTCAACGTGATGTAATGCCTTCGGATGACTTTAGGTAGCTAATAGAAGACGATTTATTGTCAACTTCTTGCTAATATTTTCCTTCTGCCTCAATGGGGCCCTAAACTACGACAGCCTGAAATGTATCTGGCATCACGCTCCAGAAAATAATGTCCTTGTCCCGCTTTTCCTTGCTGGCTAATTATCAAACCGACGTGCCTTCAACTGCTACCTCAGCCTCATTGAAAATAAACCCTCTCCTAGACAATAGACCCTCACAGACTAGCAGCTTGGGTAGGTACATTAAAAACTACTGAGAAACCAAGAGAATGAGCATTAGGAGTGGTTGGCAAGACCTGGCAAATAAAAACTAAACCAGCCTAAACTGGTTTGCTGGTTTTAAATGTTTTAGGCTGGTCTTGCCAGTCTACCAGCAAACATATTTAACCTGCAAACTGACCGGCATGGTCGAGATGGGACACAAAACAGCAAGCCAGCTTAAGCTGAATGCACACTGACCGATTTCTAACGGTTTATGATTGTTGCTTGTCAGACTGTACGAACATGATCCCAGCTATAAGCCGTTTCACACTGTGGGATCTTAGCTGTCATTAATGTCAGACTTTTTTTTCATGTCAAACTAGCGATACTACAGATTTTGGCCTAGGATTTCAGAAATCTTAAGATATTCTAAATTTGTTTCAGACAAAATCGTACAGTGCGCTTGGCTTTAGGCTGGTTTAAGATGTTTTAAACTCTCTGCCATGGATTAAACTAAAGTGTCTGTGTCACACTTGTCAGAATACTTAAACAGAGCAATGTTTTAACATTGCCACAGAGCCTTATGTTTACACTTTTTAGGGAAAGTCAGCCTAGAGCCTATTGTACCAATGGCTGACTTATCTCTACATACTAAGCTGGTATAGTCATCCTGTCCTTTATTTACCACTAAATAATGACAGAAAGACTTTGATCTCTTGTAAAAAAAAGTTGCTTATATCCATACACACAATTGTGCCTACACATCAGACCATAAACAAAATAAACCGCAAATTGGTGTGTCTAACAAACACCTCACAAAAACAACTTTATCCTCATGTTGACATGCCCCACTCTGCATCACTCTTTGTTTTCATGTGTAAGTAACATAAAAGCCATACAGCTATAGCTACCACTGCAAAACCAACACAGAACAGAAAACTCTACTGGTTGATACCTTGGTGTCACATGGTACAGGCCGTAACACAACAGCCCACCCCCAACAAGCACTGCATACAGAACCGCAAGAAGACTTGGATTGAAATGAAGGTGGCAGCTCTAGAAAAGCTCTAGAAAGCTCTTCTAAAGCTCTAGAAAGCCTCAGAGTCCCATGAATGTCTCTCTTGGAGCACATTTAAAAGGCACATTCTCCAGCGTCCAAGAAAGTTGAGCAGTCTGTGTGATTGGAGACGGACTCAGTCGCATCCCGGTTTTCTCTGATTTGGGGCCGCTGGAAGGCGTGCGGTAACAACAGCTGATGACGAATCTGCAGAACACACAATCATGTCTGAAACGAATGTGAACTGGCCGTATTATCGGCAGCCAAGCGTACAGAATGTGCCAGAGCGTTCCTCCAGCTCTGTCAGACAGCTACCTGTGGTATTTGGCTGGCATTTACAAATGTAGCCTCTGGTTGGTATATAAAACACACAGGCTGCTGTGCGCAAACTGGAAATACGTGGCAATTAAGAAGAGGCAGAGCTCTGCCGCCTCCATCCCGAACAGGGTGGGTTACGTAAGCCGCGCGGGGTGGGAAATGGCCCCATCCATCACAAACCTGCAAATTACCATCACGTTTTATGACTGTTTGAAATGAGCGTTGTTTAATGCTTGGAAAAAAGCACGGAATGAAGATTTAAACATGTTCTGGGTGCATTTTGTCTAAAAAACACTTTGCACAGCTCAAAACAGCTTTACACAGTGAGCATCTGTGCTTTAAGTTAGCAGATAAGACAAAAAAGACATGAAAAGATATACATATATGTGTGTGTGTGTGTGTGTGTGTATATATATATATATATATATATATATATATATACACACACACACATATACATACATACAAATATACACACATATATATAAACACAGTATACACACACACACACACACATATATACCTATTTAGTTGGCTGTGGTTACCAATGGCACTGTGGTTACTGAAATGTTGAACATACATAAATACAGTCAATATGTGAAATGCAATGAATGTATAAGAAATGTTTAAATGTAAGGCATGATGAGATCTATAATGCAGATACACATCCATCTGTTTGCAGAAACCCCCGTAGAACCTTGAAGGTGGTTGAGACATGAAAATGGTTAAACTGTGAAATAACAAAAATATATGTTAGCTCACACAGCACCACCATATGCGTTTACTGCCTCCACGTTTCCTATGGCTAAAACCAGGCCCATCTGTCACAGGCAAGAGGAATCCTGTCAATCTTCCTTCATGAGCAGTTGGCCTTAGATGAATCACCCTCAGGCTTTGAGAGCATCCGACACCCTGGCAAAAGCTAAGCACATGCGCAGATTCCCAAACACACACACACACACATATATATACACACACACACACATATACACACACACACATACACACACACATATATATACACACACACACACACATATACACACACACACACATATACACACACACACATACACACACACACACACATATATATATACACACACACACACACATATATATATACACACACACACACACAAACAAACACACACACACATATATATATACACACACACACACACACACACACATATATATATATATACATACATACAAACACACACATACACACACACACATATACATATATACACACATTTCATTTAGGGCCAATCAGAACGCCGGCTGTCAAAGGATGTGAATGTTTCTCCATACGGTTTGTGGTAATAAAATCGACGGGGTAAAGGAGCAAGATGAAAAGTGCCACAGCCAATCAGCTTTTTCAAGGTGTGAGTGAAACGCTTTCGCCTCGAGGGATTGGCTGAGACGTGACACAACAATCGGCCCGTAAAAAGTCTTGTTATCTGCTTTGTAGGGTAGACTGCTAATAAAGCTTCTATATTTGCAATATTTATGGAGCTTTATTAAGAGCATTCTGCTTAATTAAAACAAGAGACAGACAGGGATTTAGTCATATGTTGCAAGAGAGGCATTAGAGAAGTTCACTCAAATTGTATTGAGTCATTCGCTCATAAATTAAGAGTCTAATTCACAGATTCTAATAAGATCTAATGATCTGATTATTATACTGAATGACTTAAGTTTCAGTTTGTTGTTTATTAAACAACAAAGTTATTGTGAGCTTGGAATACTTGGAAAATATGAACTATTTTTATCTTTTTCTTCATTTGTTTTTTCCATTTTTAGAGCTTGAAACAACCGCGCTCACTATAAACAATAGGAAATATCTCTTTAAATTCTATCAGACTCGTTCCTTTTTTTACTTTATTAGGGTTAGAAATTAATGACTGAAATAATTCGCTCTGTGAGAAAGTAAAAGGCAGGACATGTCTGCCTCCCGGTTATTTAAAAGCTCCATCCAAAACACACTAAGGTGCTGTCAACACACCATTGTATATAGAAACCACAAAACCCTGGAGTCTTTCAAGAAAAATCCATTTTCTTGACGTGACTTCCAAAGCATTCCCCTCAAATACTCAAGGAGAGTGTCTTTCCGGAAAAGTGCTGACTGCAGGATAACACGCAGCCATAACACTCAACAAGGGCTCTTTTGCATTCCTTCCCAGATGGCGTGCAGTCGCCCTCTTGAATCTAAAACCTGACTGTGCAAAAGATCGGTCTAGGCCCAAAAATAAAGTCTTGCTGTATTGTGAAAGCAGCCAACAAAGTTTATCTTTTCCACAGTTTCCTTCCGTGCAACGTTTACAGATTTCCTGGCGCTGTTGTACGGTGCTTAATCAGACACGTTCCGTGGGCCAGCTGGGAGCGTTGTGTGAGTGTCTGGATGTCCTAAAGCGGAACCGGTGTTTGTTGTTGCTATGCCTCATTATCCCTGGCTGGGGCCGGTTCTGGTGTAGCAGAGCCCCCTGGTGTGGTAATTGCTGGACTCCAGCCGCAACATTCCGGAGCCTTATGCTCCCACGCTCCAGTGCAGCTGCCACGACTACCTAGTGTCCAGCTGAGACTATCAAACTGTGGTTTAAGACAACAGCGTTTTTAGTCCACCTCCACATAGCAGAGCTGGAAGCTGTAGAGCAACTATATACTTCAGGCCATCTGCAGCCGGCTTTGATATCATACATAATACACACTTTATAGCGGGATGCAACTCACTAAGCCGTTGTGGAACGTCGCATCTGAACGTCTTTGCGATCCGTGTCGCTAATGCAACCGCGCGACGCATACCGTGACACCTTAGCGCTCGTCGGGCTTTAAAAGTCATTGATTAGCGTGTTAGCGTGACCGTAAGACACATTTACAATAACAATCGCGTGTCCCCGGACGCATTCGGGGGCAACGGCGGCTCATTTAGCGCAGGCGTCAGAAACACTTTGTAACACTCGACTTGCTTAAAAAGAATAAAATAAAGATAGGGGCGTAAGGCTGTGTGACTCAACGGTAGGCCACTCTGTCTAAGTGACTGTTCCACTCGGTCAAACAAATCATTTCTTGCTCGGCAAACTCCTGGCCCACAGCATTGGCAATTATTCTGACTGACGTGGTTGTGACTGTTACGGTGCTCTGACGGAACCGGCGACGGTGGACGGAGAATCATCCGTACGCACTTGGGAGCGGATTTATCAAGCTGATAAAAATCACTGATGTTTCCTTTCATCTGAAATGTCACCATAACAAACTATAAAATGAGAAAACAGTGTTATTTATAGATGTTGCTCAATGATAATATTCATATAATTTTCCTTTTCCTGGTTTTTCTGTAAAGTTGCTTTGCAACATGCACATTGTGGAAAAAAAGCATTATAGAAATAAAACTGATATCAAAAATGAGGCAAAAGTTCGTATCTATTTATACAAATCTTAGCTTCTAGCTGGTACACGTAGATCATTAGCTGGTGCACCATCTTGGACCAGTAACAAACCGAATAGTAGCTGATCAAACCAGCTTAAGATGATTAAACATCCAGATGGTGGCTAGCTGACCAGCCAATGACCAGCCTGGACCTGTTAATGACAAGCTTAGACCAACTAAAACCAGCTACCAACTTAGGATGAGCTCTCATTTAAACAGTATATGCAAAAGAAGTGATCATTGCTTTAAAAAAGTGTTTTTTACCCACAGTGCACTGGGGCATGTGAATGTTGGGGTATCACACGGTCTCAGGTGAGGTAAACTCCCAGTTATTTAATTACAATCTAGAAACCACTCATCATTTATTTTATTTAAGTGGAAGCCAAAACACTTCCTGTGCCCGGCTGGCAAACAGCTGGTCTGACAAGGTGCCCCACTTATAGTTTCCTTGTCTGGCACAACGCCAGCCATCCATTCCCACTTTCAGTCTCCGGGCTGGAATTAACCCAAGCTCACACTGATCATTTAAAGCTTATTGAATCTGACACCAAATTCCCTACAGCCTCACCTCACAACTTTTAAAGCAGTCACATAATACACATGGGTTGAGAACTTAGGCATTCGTGACATCACTGACACATGAATGAATAATTATTAGCACGTAAGTGATAAGTGCCAGAGAGATTAAAATGAAACGTTTTTAAATGAGCTCTGCAGAGTAAGACGACGGCACGCATATAATATGTTATTTAACTCTGCAAGCGTGATTCTTATAGTTACACACAAAAAAACACACAATGACACTCGGAATGACATCATTAAGGGTAGAGATGCACTTTAACTTATTGTCAGATTATGCTTAACTTAAAGGGAACGACAAAAACGATGTTTACAAGGTGGCAATTGGCATGATTTATGCATGCCGTGGTGCATGCTGGGAAATTAATTCCAGCATTCATCACCAGCATTTGTTTTGATAGGAATGGGGTACAGCGATTATTTGATATTATGAGACTTAAATGTGTAAATTGTCAGCTAACTAATTAAAAGATAGACTATGTCATTTATAGTATTTAGCATTTGCTGAATACTAAACCATCCAATGTTAACAAGTGGATCCAATGCTAACATGCTCTTATATGTCAACAGCAAACTGACGGTTTCTACACAGTATGAAATAGACATAGACCATCCCAGCTAACAGTTTTAGGCTGTATGAACGTTCCCCTAACATTACCATTACGTATCTAATACATTAAAAAATGTATTTTGAATGTTCTAGGAACACAAGAGTTTTTTAAACATTGTTACTTGGTTTTAAACAAACAAACAAAATTCTGTAACATTTTTTAAAACATTCCACTAACAACTTAAGAACAATGTTTTTGATATGACATATAACGTTAAAACACGTTCTACTATTGTTATGCATTAACATTTTTAAGCACTTTGGAAAAACCTTTGGAGAACATTAGCCAGCGTTCTGAGAACGTTCCCCGTTAGCTGGAATCATGCTAGTTTTTCAATTACACGCTATGGAAATAAAACATTTAGCAGCGTTTGGAAAACCTGGGCTACATTACTCCACATATCTCAATAATTCTAAACCGGGGGATCCGTATGTCTAAAGTATTCGAGATAAAACAGCAGCCACTGAAATCATGCACATGAATACGTTTCATCAATGACACTGTTAGCTTTTATGGGAAGTCTTGCCTCAGGCTTTCTAAATCAGGCAGTTTGAAGATCCAATTAATTATCACTTTGCAATAACAGTTCCTTCACACGGCACAGAAAAAACGTGGCACCATATTGCACCTCTGTATCGCACCCGTTATTTTTAACATCAAAAAGCCGCGCGGCGGAAAGCCGTTTCGCTTTAATCAGAACCCGCGCTTCGCTTTAAACACGTTTCAGCACATATCATGAGAAAGCAAAAGTCTGCTAAAGGTGTTAGCGAAGTGCTTATTAATAACTGTGTCTTCACAAATGCAAAACTGCGGCGAGGTGTCGGCGAAATGTGATGCATCAGAGATTGGAGAGAACAGGAAAATAAAGCTTTTTATATAATCTTTCAACTCTATTTCTCCTCACTTTATTTAATGGGCTTTAAAGACAGTTTCTGAATGTAAGACTGACAACTGAACTGGGTTGCTAACTTATTGTTTTGTAATCTTATGCTAGAATATGTTGCAGTTCTGCTCTTCTAATTTCAAAACTGTCTTCACAGCTGTTGTGTTCACTGTAAAACATGCTCAGAATTTTTACTGGACAAAAATTAAAATGCTACAGTAAAAGCAAGTTAGGAGGTTTTACTGCATCGTGTGTAAAAATCTATGATGAAATGTTGGTTTTTCAAAACAAAATTTTATTATGCATCAAAATAGACAAAACATGTTCTTACACATTAAACAAAAAATTAAATGGTGCAACAGTAAAAATACAATCTGAACACTGTATTTCTATGAATTGCATTTGCCAAGTTCTTACTGTAAATTTAATAGGACTTTATCTACACTGCAAAAAAATGCATTTCACTCAAAGCATCTCTTTGTGGTTGGCTTTGCAGCAGCAACAATATCAAAGGCCTCCTTTACTCATTTTATTTCTCTTCAGAAAGTCCTTCTTCCATTCGTCGTTTCACCCTGAGCTAGTGATTAACTGCAGAAGTCAGTCTGCGTGAACTTGACAGAACTGTTTAAAACTTAATGATGAGGAATGAGACTTTGTGTTTTTCCTTCCCTGAAGATCTGATCCCACCTCATAAGCCGAGCGGAATATATGCCGGTTTCAGGGAGCCACAAGCGACGACCTGCATTATTACCAGGTTGATGCCTCTGTGGTGTAAACTAGTAAGTAACGCTTACAAGATTGATTAATTAGACCTGTCCTGGTTGTTGCAATTTTATTAGCGTGTTTGCTAGGAGGGTCCTGGGAGATTCATGGCCGTGTGACCTTAGGGTACTAATGTAGAGTAATTCAGAAAGATCGCCGGTGGGCGGGAACCGGTGAACCCGCTCCGGTCGCAAAGCGCTTGGCAGGCGACCTTGTTTTGCCGGTTCGTTTCATTTTCTCTTTCAACGGTGTAAAATAGGACAAAGCACTCTCGTTTCCCAAACGTGAAAGACAGGATTTAAGGCTTAAATATTGACTTAACACTTAAAACTCTTAAAACTAGAAATCTGTGACAGAGGTTGTCTTAAGACATACATGAAAGACTTTTTAAATCTCCCAAGGACAGTTAAAAAAGTTAACTAGTATGTAGGTTTTAAGACTGTGTGCTTTGTACACTTCAGCTTTTCTGTCCTGTTTTTACACTCGTCTAGCTTTTTGTGTACCTGCAGTACACATGAAACGTTAATTGTCCATCCACATTGGTCGTACCCCTATCTGAACCTTAAAATTAAATGGGTTATTTTTGCTACTGTACCTTTAAGAATTCTACATGCAAATGACTTTCGTTATGATTGGTTAACCCTTATACATGTGTAGTTCCCTCTCACACAATCATAACTACAAACGTGTTGCATTGCCCTGTTCTATTGTTGATGCACTGCAGAGCTAAACCAGCCCCTATTTCACCTGTTTATTTCATTTAAACGATCATGTTTTTGCCACAAATATAATTCTGTTGTTTATTTGGGAGCTACAGACCTTTAACCTTTTCAAGAAAGAAATGAAGTCAACAAAGAAGACATCCATATAAATCACACTATCCATCTTGGTGTGTTTAAATATTAATGGTGTTCGGTGGATATTTCAAAGGGAAACACACATACACAAAGTCACAGGACAGATCTGATAACTCTGTATGTGTGGGTATGGCAGACTACACGCTGAGTGTGACATGTCCTGGAGGCAAGCCAGTGTATTGAGTTCAAACACCTTGGAATTTAATGTCGAGAACTTACAAGCAGCGTTAAAGGAATAGTTCACCCAAAAATACAAATTCTCATTCTGATTTTCTTACCCTTATGGCTTTCAAAACCTGAGTGGTTATTTATTGTACAGAAGTGTTTTTACAGTAAAGGTAAACAGTAACCACGTCTGTCAAGCAAGGTTTTCAAACAAAGACTATCAGTGAATAGTTAAACCGGTTTGTTCTTTAAACAAAGCCACCACATGGCTTTAAAAGACCTGAAACAAAATGCATCAGTCATATGAACTACTTTTATAATATTTCTTTATACTTCTGAATGTTGACAGCCTCTGGTTTCCATCCACTTTCATTATATGAAAGAAAAAATCTGCTTCTATTGTGTTTCACAGACAAAGAAGTCGAATGATTTGAAATTAAATAAGAGTGAGTAATGATGACAGACTTTTCATTTTTGGGTTAAAACAATTGCCATTCACAAGCATGCTAACTGTGTATAGCACAAAAAGACATTCTCATGTGCTCCATTTACTCGTCCCCACACTTGGCGGCCATCTTTGAAACTCCTGTGGGCAGCTACTTCAGCCATACAAGACCAAGACTATCTGCTTCAATGGGAAGACAGATATCTCGAAAATCGCTGGCTGAGATCACAATAAAACAATATATTTCTGACCAAGTGTTAAACCTGACATCAACTGCACCATAAATTTAGTTTCTTAAGCTCAGACTGCAGTATTAAAAGCAGTTTGTCCAGGTCGCTTCGGCTGCTATGTATGCGCTACAAATCTCCTCCCCCAACGAGTCATTAGCGTTTATCAACTGATGATTGGCTCTTTAAGAAGGGGGGGCGTGGCTTCGTTCATTAGAGCGGACATATGGAACTGCGGCATGTTGTTAATTCTATAATCTTTGTTATGGTTCACCTCCTAATTTTGCAGGAATGACAAACGGCCCTCACAAAATTAAGATGTGAAGTCATGTGTAAGTCCACAAGCCTCTGACAGATGCTGACCTATTACCTCATTACATTTATGCAGATCTATTCACCTGACACCAAGCAGGCTGCAAGGACAGCGTCACATTTGCATAAACAGAAAAAATAAACAACCGGTTTACCCCTCACGCGGTCACGATTTTGCTAAAGCGGACAAAAATCTGACTGTTTTAAAAACAACAATGACAAATAGCTGAATGCTTTAAATGTCAATTCATAACAAATCCCTTTTCATAACTGTTTTTGGAACACTCAGCTTCGCATGGCATTGTGATAAAATGTTTTTAATAAGGTTCTTTTAAAATATGACAAAATGAGTGATGTACTAGGAAGTTGCCTTGCTGTCCACTGCCTACACAGGCAGCTGTCTTCTAAGGCAGCATCCACACTGAAAAGCAACTGGTTTTAAATGAGAGACTTATTACATTTGATGTTGCTACAACACACTATATAACAAAGTCCATTATTTATTAAATTTGAATATTGTTTTATCAATATTTCTTTAAAATTATCCACAATTTTTGAAGATTGTGATCATTCAATTTGCCACAATGCTTTCTGGGATTGCCACAACGGATTTTGGGATTGCCACAATGCATTCTGGGATTGCCACAATGCATTCTGGGATGCTGAATTAGGCCAATCGAATGCAGCATAATTATGCTGCCAATTTTTTTGAATAATCCTAATTTTAAATAGCTGTCTAGGTGTAAAAGAATAGATTGTTGTTAATGCAGATTAGCTGTAAATATACCGTCGTTGTAAATCTTTTTTTCATTAGCATCAAATTAGTCTCCTCTGCTGTGTAGTCCTTGAATTTAAAGTATGCATAACTGCTCACATCTTCAACACACTGCACTAGTTAGCACAGAGAGTTGTCTAATAAACTCACCACTAACTCTACATGTCTCAGCACCAACCAAACTATTAGGAGCGATGAGAAGCATAAAGCAGCCTATGTTCTTTAAAATTGAATTCCAGATCTCACGTCTGTTGGCTAATCCCTCATTCACAGCCTATTCTCCATAAGCAAACACTTCAGATCATTCACCTCCCATCAGGATATATTACGCACTGAAAGCCAATGAGATCTCAGCCATCAAACCAGGACACTGCAGGAGAGGACAGACTCCAGCTGTATTTTACAGACTCTATGACGTGCATTGTTTGTAGCTGGGTGGCTATCAACAATGCTGCCGGTTATTTTATGGAGCAAAAATTTAAAGGGATAGTCCACCCCAAAATTAAAATTCTATCATCATCCATTCAACCTTGTGCCATTGCAAACCTGTGCGTGTTTCTTTCTCTGTGGATCCTAAAAAAGGATATGTTTGAGTTTTTTCCTCAGAATTGTTTTAGACAGATAGTACGGAGCAAAAAGTCATTTTCAAAATGTTGTTTTGTCTTTTAGAGGAAAGAAAATCAAGCAGGTTTGGCGTGACAGGAGGGCTAGTAAATGATTTTCATTTTTAAATTGAACAATCCTTTAAAGCTTGACAGTTTTTATGAAATACACGGGGAAGTGTTTGGGAAAGCTACTTGAAACGATCATTTTGCAGCAACCGGCACTGGTGACATAAAAATGACACTTCAGTTTAAAGTAGATTTAAACATTTCTTTAAGTCCTTTGGCTTGTATAGTGGATAGTAAAAACAACCTGGTATACAGACAAACTTCTATATAGAATGCTGATCTTAAAAATAATATGTACAATACTGTAAATTGCCTTATCGTATATTATGTTTTTACCGTTATTTTGGTCATTGATTTTTTAAATTCTTAAGAACATGATGTAATGTCACAGAAAGTGAAAAAAAAACTAATTAAACCAGATTTCTGCTATTCCAGCAAAAATAATGATTCATCAGAGCTCTGTTGTGTTTTTTTATTAGAATTTTGAAGGGACTGGACTTTGTATTGACAACTTAAGCAGAAAAGTTGGAATATTGGTTGTGGCTGCCATGGCTTATCAGAAAACGGCAGCACTTGCAAGAATGCTAAGTTCAATCGACTGCACCCGCTTGTGGAATCCTTTCATACATATGCATGTCCCACCTCGGGCTTTGCAAACAGAGTGATTGATTGGAGCGTGTGAGTGTTTGTGAGTGTATCTAAGGGGAACGGGGGGGTGGGGGGGGGCTTGCACGTTGTCGTCATTGAAGTTGAGTTTTATTTAACCTCTGTCATATGTTTGGGAGCGCTTGACCGATTAGAGGCGAGAGCTCTCATTAACGGGCCCTCAGGGAACACGCTGAGTGTAGAAAAGGAAAGATCATCCCGGGAATGTAATTAATTTGGGATTGTAAACCTGACGTTACATGGAAAGGGTGTGACAGGATACAGCAACAATTAAAGCCGTTATCGTATCTATACTGTAACGTAACACTTTTGGAAAGTTTTTAGGATCGATCCGGCAGGAGAGATGAGAAGAGGCTGGCAGTAATTCCTCGTCATGTATCCCAGTTCTTGTTTCTTAATGAAGACTGTGACAAGCAACTCTGCCACCATCCCAAGGGAACGAGATTCACACGGACATGTTACATAATAACCAAGACATGAATTTGTGGCTGAATTCCAATTTGGATCTATGCAGCTCTCCGTACCCATCTTGTCAATGACTGGAAAGAACGCAGAAATGCAGCTAGAATGGATCCATTTAAAAGCCATCACAGTTCTTCAGAGTGGAATGTCCCAGTGGACTCCCAGTACGGCGTGCAGTGAATTGGTGGTCGTTTCATTTCTACCTAAAGCGGGATTCAATTCCAAAAGCTGCTGCCCCATCAACGTGACAACTTCCTTTGTAAATGAATTAATGATTCATAATCACTATTAAGTCACAAACGTCTTCATTAAACCATCACTTAACAAGCACTAAAGAACTCAAGGCACCTCAGATAAAAAAAAAAACACAGAAGAGCAAAAGTAGTTCAATATTATTAATTCAATAATTTAACATCAATAATAATTTTGTGCCACAGCTATCGCCCCTTAAATTTGCAAAAATACTGTTTTAAACATGTTTCGGAACATTTATGGTTACAAAACATCAGTTATTAAGCAATAAAGTGCATTCTGGGACTGAGACCACATTGGTATTTAAATAGCAAGCTTTAAAAAATGATTTATAATTTGAGCAGTTTGGTCCGAGTTTTTGAAAAAAATCTTGACAACTGGTAAAAATTTGAACCTGAAAATAACACACAAACCTACATTGACATTATATTACATTTACACTACTAACCTAAATGTTGATGTTCTGCAGGTAAACGTATCAGTATTGCAAACAGTGAACAGTCTAAATAAGTCCAATTAGCAGAAGCTTTTTCTGTTTCAGTGACACTGTAATTGTTGTTTCCTAAATATTTAATGTCTGCCACTTTTCAGCGTCTAATTCACACGCAATTATTTCAGTCATGTATCATTCATAAGACTACAAGCAGATACCCTGATAACACACTAAAATTTTCCTTAAAGGCAAAGCGGTATTTCTGCTATCCTACTTCAAATTTCGGAAGTAGCGGTTCCATTTTGTGTCACTACTTGTGCCATTACGTCTTTCATCTTCTAATGTCAGTCGTTTTAAAAAGGTTAGAGGTTCTTACCCACAAAAAAATGCTAAGCCCAAAAAAGTGTGTTAGTAGTTCTTTATAATAATATAAATAACTTTTAAATAAATCTTTGGCTATCAAAAACATTGTCTTTAGAAACAGACACTTCTGTGTGAAAAATATGATTTGAGAAAACCTCTACGTTTATTTAAATATAGAACGTAATGGCAGATAGTCAAATAGTGGATGTAGCTATATATTAAAAATGTCTATCCACACCACTTGCCTAAACCAGGCTGCCTATAGGTAACACACCTGCAATGCATACAACACACCACAGGGGGCGATCAATGGCCATAAACAACAAGAACACATCAGCTAATTGTATATATTTACATATCCTTTACGTTGTTACACATATATACTCTTATGTATATAAAGCCAATTTCTGGCTCCTATAAGGCCCAAAGGAGGTACAGACCAGGCAGGAAACAGTACGCATTTTTTGGCATGATTGTATCTCTGAGGGATCCTTTCCTACATGTCTGCAACATTTTTCCGGAAATACTCCTGAGATATTACTCGAAAAGTGGCTTTTATTTATTACATCTGCCTCTTTCTCCACAGAGATTCGTAACTGCTGTCAATTAGTCCAATTACTGGGTTGTAATCCAGAGTCTGATGATGTGGTTGTTTCCAGCGTGCACCGGCACCTTACACAAGTGCATTCTGGGACTGAGACCACATTGGTGTTCAAACCAAGCTGCCAAGTAAAACCGCTTAGAGTTTGCAGTTTAGGAAAAATCTACTCTCCGGCTAAAAATACAACTACACAGACCCTCTAGCTTCAAAAACACTATATATAAGAAAAAATCTTGCTCTATAAATATTATCTGAACACATGTCTAACTTGTCCAGGTGAGAAAGAGCAGTTTGGAGTGCCAGGTGTTGTCCACTGATATGCTTACACAGCGCTAAAAATGTTACGGGTCCTGGGTGCCGCGGTCTTTTAATGTGCAGTACAGCCACAGAATATATGATGACTCATATCAAGCACATGATAATGATATAAACACTCTTTGAAACCAAAGCAAAGAGGTTTCCCAGCTAACAATTTTAGGTTGGAAGAACGTTTCCCTAACAGTTCCATCAGGTACCAAAAAGGTTTAAACGTTGTTCTGGAAGTTCTAGAAACATTCTAAGAATGTTTTTGATGACGGAGAAAACTTTTATAGAATGTTAGCCCACATTCTGAGAACGTTCCCTGTTAGCTGGGTTTGGTTTGTTAGCATATAACAGCCAGTCAGCTTCTGCTAGTATATTTTCAGTAACTATGCCATTCTGGTGGCACAAAGCATCTTTGTTTATTGACAGATATTATCAAAAGCAGCTGCATATTATTATTAAATAATTTATATTTTTACATATAAATCGCAACTATTTCATTATATTACAGTACATATTTTGCCAATGAGTGTTTGGAGGTCGTAAAAAATGTGAAACTGCTAAAATAATTTGACTGATGTCCCAGCTCAGAGAATTGCTAATAAAGGGTTTGGGATTGTGTATGTTCTTTTGGTGCCAATCAGCCAATCAGTGCTGTGATGACATCATGCAGCTCGAGAGTGATTGGTCACGTGGCATTTATGGCTCAGGCGAATGGGGGGCACGTGCCAGCCATTACATTCTGAACGATTGAGATAAATGGGAATGCTCACGGCTAGCTTTCTGTGGGCATTACAGACCTCTTAGTTTAAAACCACATCTCATTCGCTGTAACCATTACTTGCATGTGAGACTATGACAATTTCTGACTGTGGTATAATCAAGAAGCCTCCAGGCCTCACTCCAAACATTGCACTCTGTGACCTCATTTCCTGTGTCCTGCTAAAGCATGGGCCCTCAGGTGGGCTGACCCCACTTGTATCTCTTCACTGAGTCAATACAGGGTGACAGTCTCAGCAACGCACTGACCGCAGATTACAGCAGCGTTTGAGCGCCTGGCGTGGGAGGCTGGCATGAAAACACAGATGTTTTTTTAAAGCCTCGGCTACAGGAAAGAATGAATAGCTTCCCTCCTCCGTTTCTTCGATTGAGCTGAGACTGTGTATTGATTGAGGCCGCAATGCGACGTTTCACCTAATCTAATGCCATAATGGAGACCTGAAGGTGGCAATGACACCCTGAATGCAAAACAAATCACGTTGGTTTACACATCCACGATCATCTGAAATCGCTCTCCATTCATGATTCATATTACGGCCTGAAAGATTAAAGCAACAGGTCGATTTTTGTTTGTTTAGAGACAAAGCAAATGCATTTTGTCCTGAGTTAAAAGGCCTAGAACTTTTGCTTGTTATCAGCTAATTCTATCTGTGAGAAAAAGGTTATTTTATAGCGTTATTTATTTGGCTCGTTCAGGCATGAAACAGTTACTGCAGCGCACCTTATTACAAAAACATTATGTCTTCGATTAAAATGGAAAACAGTATTAACACCAAAACCATCAAAAGCAGATTATATCCCTGCAATAACAAAGCAAATTTTTAAAAAGCAAATTTTCAAACTATTTTTGATTGGATTAATTCTTCCGTATAATGTGCGGGAATGTCTTGGCATGCATCATTTCAAGGTAATATGCCAATGAGACAATAACCATCAAAAAGTAACTCGTATAAGTGAGTGCAGTGCGGCATGTATATGATCATCACAGAGCCATTAAACCGTATATCAGAGTCTCATAATGATCCTGCCTGAAGTTTCCTGTATGGATCACAATATATGGAATAACGCCAAATATGATTTGATATGGTTTGCCTTGGCATATTCAAGCACAGTCTGAGACGGTCCCACCTAACAGGGAATGTTCCCAGAACGTTGGCTAACATTATTGAAAAGTTCTCTCAAAGTCATCAGAAACACTGTTGCTGCAACGTTTTTCAACATTATATTGCGTATAACTCAAAAAAATATTCTTAATAGTTAGTAGAACGTTTTTAAAATGTTGCAGTATTAAAACGATGTTTAAATAATGTTCTTACAATCAAGCCAACAATGTTTATACAAATCCTGGTCGTTTTGAGCTTTCTAGAACTTTCAAAATATTGAAACGCTTTTAAAACTTAATGGAAACATTAATGCAATGTTCTTACAATTTAAAATTGCGAACACATTTATGATTTATCTATCCTCAAGTTTGAGACTCAGGAAATCAACACTGTTTCTGAACAATTAAATCATAGTTATAGTTATAAACAATGAAAAAACAAGCAAATTCATACAGCATCCCACAATTTCAACTTAAACTAGTTTACAAACCAAACAAATGCAAATTTAGCGTTTTGCCTTAAACCCAAAGACATTCCATGTCTGTAGAACACATACTGCCATTATTCTCAACCTCTCCTTTGTCAGTACTTCTGTTCCTGGCTGTGAGTTCGGGTCTACGGTGGTCACAGTGTCTGTAGTCCCACGTGCATTACAAGCTGGATGAATGAGGCAGGCATTACCTTTGCCCGGCACGGTCTGTCGCTACGGTGACCAATACAAAGTCATTATCGGAAACCGCTTTGCAATGTCTCTTTATTTTTCAGTTTCATGAAATATTCATGAAAATATTTCACATCTCTCAGCCGAAGAGTTGCTAAAATATACATGCCTCAATGTGACAGTTTAATTTGTTCTTAACTTTCCCTTTACCTGCCTGTGATAAAATGATCTACTGGCTCAACTGCTGTTTGGACAACTGTTTCAATGTAGACGAACAGCTGGGAGATATTAAATCCAGCTATACTTGGCCTATCCTTCATTATACAACACTTACTGTAGTTCCACCTTTGAATCTGATTGGACGAAAGGTGTTCCAAGAGCATTTCTATAGGACCAGAACACCTGTTTGCATCACGCCGCCACGGTAACCGTTGAAATGTTACTAAGGCAAAGTTATTGATTTAAACAGCAGACATGTCATGGCAGATGGAGATACACACGATCTTTCTCTCTCTCTCTCTCTCTCTCTCTCTCTCTCACACACACACACACACACACACACAGGGTTTTCATGTTTAATGGGTAAAATCCATAGATGTAACATTCCCCTATACTATAACATTACTATACTTGTGGGAACATTTGGTCCCCATAACATAGTAAATACCAGGACACACACACACACACACACCAGACCATAGACGGACCATATTGTACACGTTTGTAGCTGTTGCATTCCATGTTGTAAATGTTAGATTATGTCTACATTATATATTTATATGTTTATATGAAACATTTTTACTTCAAGTGCTTTTGAACCCATTGGAGGCATCTACCATACTTCCTATCAAGCAATCGTCAACCTTGAGCTACAATCAATCCACAGCAGAAACCAACCTAATGACTTCTCCTATCACATGACTCCTGTATGAGACTTCCAGGCAAGTATCGCTTTCAAACGTCCAGATCAATGAGAGGAAGAAGCGGAAAAGACGCTAAGGTAGAATTTTGGGGGGCGTCATCCAATTACATACTTTGTACTTCGTCAGGGACGCTCTAAAATTTCCAAAACTGACAATTTACACTTTTTGTGCGGCGAAAACCACCTCAGCTTAAAACGATCCGTGAACATTTGTGCCTATAAAAAGAAAAAGATGAAAAACACGATCAATATCTGATTTAAATGATGGATGCGCAAGGTGAAGATGCAATGCAGCAGCCAATCAGAGACGAGCCGGTGATGTCACTGCACGAGCACGTTATGCTGAGTGAGCCAGACATTTCACTTTAGCAGAGTGGAAAAAAGCTTCTAAGTTCCATGCAATGAGCTTTAACGCTGATGACTGCACTGCAATATGGCTGGAAGTTCTCAATGTTTTCTTTCAAAAATCAATTCTACCATCTGATAAACACCATCCACAGATCAGATTAACAGCAACTCTGAAGAGCAAAAACAATCACAAACCAAATTATCACCTTCAAAACATCGTCACGTGCCAAATTATTAAATCAGTTCGATTTTCATAATCTCTTCTGCAGATTCTGATGTCACGGTGTGTCTGATTCTTTGCAGTTGAAAAGGTGAATTCCTTCTTGGGATAAATAAGGCACCATTTCTTTGATCCAATTACAAGCCAGTTATTTTTAGAATCTGTAACAGACACTCAATTATTAATGAGACATGAAACATAAGATAACCCAGTGGCAGGATTTTTTTAGGACTCAAAAGGAGAGAATTTCTGCACAGCCTACCAAGCGGATAACTTCATTAATCAGTTTAGGAAGGAGAATCCGGAAACATCTTTGGATCTTGTGGTGAAACGCTATTGGAGATTCTTTTAAAAAGTCTGAGAAATTTTTAATTCATTTATATTCATGAGTCGGTCCCCGTTTACTGGTTAAGAGACTGAAGTGTTTATTGATTAGCTTTCAGAACAGATTCTATTATGGGCTACTACATCCACCGAACGTCAGGGAAGAGATGCCAAAAATCTTGAGCTTGGGTTTTAAAATGAATTTGCATTCAGCTCACGTCACTTTAAAGGTGCACTCAGTCATTTTTGTTAATGTTGGGCTGGCCAATATGGCAGTTGCTCATCTATTGCTCAAACACTGACACCTAGAGGCACAGATGCAAGATCAGAAAAAATATAGAAATTATTTAATTGTTATTGAACATTTTGAAATGTTATTCAAATCATGCATGATTTATTTATTCTACAAGCAAAAGTATCAAATATAGTTATTTGACTGGTCATGTGATCACAACATGGCGGCCCCTATAACATATTAATTTTCTCATGTGCCAGAACTTTTTAATGAGGAAAAATTGCTGAGTGCAACTTTAAGTGACATCTACAGTGTATTGTGTAATGAAATTACCTTAAACAAGCGTAGGATGTTGGCCACCATGATGGATACGGAGCTAGCCGCAGCACCGATCACACCAATAATCTTGTCTGGCTTGGCAAAAATGGGCTGCTCGCCACTGGCGCACCGGACGTCGGATGAATCACGTTCGATTAGGGCTTGTACAAACGTAAGCGACTGTTCCAGCGCATAAGTGTCGCGAGAGCAGGTGTCCAAAATGCGCGCCCCCAGCGTGACGTTGGGCAGCAGGTCGGGGTCTTTGTTGATGAGGTCAATGGCGAAGAGCATGGCCTCTAATCGATGGATACCCTTCTCTTTCTTCAATTCACCACAGGGGGCGCCACGCTCGCCTCGCGCATGCACCGGGAAAAGACCACCCAGGATGATGTCACCATCCAGTCGAATAGAATGGGCATATTCAGGGGCGGGGGGTGTCAGCGGATCAGCCCGCTGGCCGACAGACATGGCCAGCCCTGTCAGCAAAAGAAAACCGCCATACCATTCTAAGACCCTCACCATGGCGGCATAAGGCTATGGGTGGAACCGGAAAAGCAGGGGCTAGCAGTTTGTCGTACAGTTAATATGGTGGGAAGCCAGCTGGGAGCAATGACTGAAGCAGGTCATCAGTGCTCCTCGCTGGAGCAACTGTGTACCAAACGTGGAAATCCAATAACAAGGAGAACATTGGGTTTGTAGGGTTAGGACCTGGAACTTTCCAAATTTGGGGGGCAGGTGTAAAAAGGTACAGGGACGGTGGAATAAGATGTAATCACATAGTTTTTAGCTCCTCAATTAAAGAGGTCAGAGCCCATTTGAATCCTGCGTGAGAGAAAACAGGAATATGCTTTCATCAGCAAAGAACAAGCACATTATTTATTAGAACACACACATGCAACACAGCAGGGAACCCGTGACACCCCTTTATCTGCTATATTTGAAACATGCATGTTTCTGCATAAATGTGCATGCAAGTTTTAAGAGACTTGTTTTGACAAAAGGTTGAAAAAGATATGCATGCACTAAAGATCTGGTCGCCAATCGATTCTTCTTCTAACCATAGAGCTTGAAGAATGTCTCTAATGAACATGTACTTGCATATATCGCTCCTGTATCAGCGCTGACTGAATCAATTGAATCAATGCAGTCCAAGAAAGGGCGCAATGAGACAATGTACAACATTAATAAAACTGAATACGTTCAACAAACAATTCACAAATATATTTTCAGCCATTTTATATTGATTTCTTCATTGATTCTTGGGTACTTATACAGCACAGCGTATTCTAATAATTGTTGCAATCGTGAATTTAAGCAAATACTTGATAAATATACTTCATAAATGCGAACAGATTAGAAAAAGTGGCAAAAGGAACGCGCAGTAAACGATGTTGCATAAGAACTCACAAAAACGCATCAGAGAAGAGATTATGGTCGGTGTCGCTTTTTTAGGATGAAGAAATAGCTTTGCACACGCCGTTTATTGCGTGAAACTTTCCAACATTTTGACTGGCACGAAATCGTCCAGTCCGTTCTCTCTTTATCCTCGCAAAATTGTTACAAAATGCAATCGTTTACCAACAAGAGCGTCATTAAACAACATTAAAAAAGACGACAGCACCTCCAAAATTGCGTTGCTACAATTAAACAGTTACGAATAACAGAATAGCGCGACTGAATGCATTGCTCGTGCAAAGAAACGCAGTGATAAACGCATGCATGCATACCTGCAGGTGGCCGAGCTCTCGCTTCTTTTGCCGCTTGCTCGCGCGTCGATCGCTTGACGCTTTGATGCTGCTGGGAGGGACAGCGCGCGCGAGAGGGACAACGCGCTCACGAGCGCATCATTCCTCGGGAATCGCACAAATACTCCCACCCCGTCATGATTGGTCTGACAATTTGGGCGCATTCGTCGCCCCGGGCCACATCAAGTCAAACTGGACTTAATCAATTACCAACAACGCGTTAGAAGTGAAAACAAGCGTTTATTTGCTGACAGCCACGACATCGACGCGATAAGCGTTTCTCGTTTGTCATTATAGTCCGATTGCGGTGCTGAATGTGTGTGTCAGTGGTAGAAATCTGCACAACTGGTGTTATTGTCATAAGCACAACTATGCACAAAGTGCGGTGTGGTTTCACCGCTGCGGGTCTGCATGAACGCATCTAGCGGTTTCTCCCGTGAGTTCTCCAGGCTGTGGATTCATTATCCGATCTCGCCATCTAGTGAAAACATCGTGAACTTACAGCTCAGAAAGTCATCAATATTATATTTAGCTTCATTGATTACGGAATGACGCAATTTTGCGTTTGCTCACATGCTTTAACTCTATTAGCATGAAGTCTAAAGATATATTTATATATAATAAAACATAACAAAATCCATTCATTTCTTAACTTACCGCGGTGTTTTGATCCGATCCACAGGTTTTTAAATAATCCACTGTGATTTTTGGTTATTGCATATTTCAATGGAAAGTCGCTAAGGACCGCTCAAAAGTCGCTAAATGGCGTCACGCGCTCATTTGCATATTCATTTAAGTTTCGCTTCACGTGTTGCGCTCACGTACTGTTTTCAATACAAAGCTGTTTCATTTACATGTTTCTGTTGTCAAAATACAGAACACAACAAAAAACTGACTGAACAGAGACTTACAAATAACCGGCAAAATCTTAAAATCCAGATTTATAACAGCGACGTCGCATATTTTGTCGCTGAAAGTTGAAGCGAACTGCGCGCTGTTATGAGTTTGCGCATAACGCAGCGATCGCTCTGAATATAATGACGTAAACGCGTATTTATCTACCAATCAGAAGACTTCATGCATAGCCCTCATATTTTTAACCACGTGTGAAAAACGTTTTCTTAAAATATAACATAATGATTATTATTGTTTTATATTGACTATTATTGTTTTTCTGTGATACAGGCCTACTTGTTAACATCTCAGAAGAAATGTGTTGTAGGGTTTTGGGGCAGTTGGCTGCAAAAAGCTATTTTAATTATTATTAAAAAATTAAAACATTTAAAAAGTATTATAAAATACTATTGCAATTTACTTTGTTTCACCATTACATGAGGGGTAACAATTCAAAAATGTTTCCCAAAGTCTCCAAAAACTAATAAATATATAGAGATGTGAATTTTCTAAATATGTGACGTGTGTGTGAAGGGATTATTTGTAGAATTTACACTATAATATATATAGTTTTTATATTATAGAATTATATATTATAGTTTAAAACAGAATCCCTTCCTTGGAACAGAAAAAGAACAACAGAGAAACAAAAATTTTTTAAACTTTTTATTTGAACAAGAAAGAAAATCCTACCGCAAGCAAGGTTATACCAGGATTTTGCAAATAAAAAGGAGTGCAGCAACCATCAGAATAGATCCAGATTTTGGCATTTTAAAACAGGCCTAGGACACATAAACTAAGGGTCGAAAAGCATTTTGCATGCACTCCAACTAAAATAAATGGTACTTGCTATTAACTTGCTCAAATGCCAGTTACATTATAACTATTTGTCCATGAAAGCAATAATGGGAGCCATCTGCTAAAACAAACAAAAAAAAGTATGTATTTAGTTATTAGTAGGCTACCAAACTAAACAAATACAATAGCATTCTATTTCTTTTAAGTCACAATTGCAACCTTTAGTTAAACTAACACAAAGTTTTAGCTGTTTAAAAAAATCTTGGTTCTTAAGTAACACACATCCTGAGCAGCTTAATGTGAAGGCTTCGACTTAAAGGGTAGAAGAAATATGAGAATACATTTCTAGCATTTCTAATAAATTAGCAGCATTTTAATCCATAGTTGATTAGAGGTGATCACAAGGCAGGAAAACATGAAGCAGTTACATTAAATGTTCTACTTAAGGTTATTTAACATTGGTTAGTCATGCTGTACATTTCAAGGAATTTACACACAGTCATCTCCTCCTTTTCCGTCCTTCTGGAGCATGTACGAAACATTCGTTTTGAATTTTAGACTGTCGGAGAGATTACAAAAATGTAATTTGTGTTCAAATTAATTTAAATTCATTTTGAAAATTAATATGTTTAAACTTATTGTTAACGCTAATAATAAAGGAAACAGCCGTTTTTCAACGTCAAATTAAGATACATTTTCTTTTGGTGGGTGGATAATAAGACTTTTGTAACAGCGCCCTCCAGAGTAAAAAACTGTAAATGCAATTTTTGGTACAGTTCATGCTCAATTCTTTCACCCTGCTTTCCACTCCTAAGCTTGTCCATATCACCTCCTCTTCCTTCACATGGAGATAAATCCATCCATGAAATCCAGTGCAAATCCAGTCCAGTGCTACGTGTGCAGAAAAAACAGTCTGAAAAGAAAAATTAAAGAGAATCAGACCTCATACCTCACTGATTGCATACAGAGACACACACTGATTATAGTACAAGCAGGAAAGATAAAATAGAGTTATTTGTGCAACAGTTAAAATTCTGTCATTACCAACTCTCATGTCATTCCAAATCTGCCTTTTTTTTTCTGTAAAACACTAGATATTTAGCACAATGTTGATGCAGGTCTTCTCCATACAATGAAAGCATACACTGCCCAGAAGCTATAAACCTCAAAAAACTGATCTGTGCGCTATATTCAAAGTCTTCCCTCCCAAAACTCGCTGGAACTTCTTCATATTTAAACTTGCTGCATCACAATCAGTTATGAGACATTAAAGAAACAACTGTGTTAAGTGTCACTGCCCCCAGACCTAGACAGGTTTTAAATACAGTTTGGAGCTTGAGGGCTGCTGGTAACTAAACGCTTTTGTTGTATGGAAAAAAACAGCCCAGACCTGAAACAACACGAGGGTGAGTGAATGACTGAATACAATTTTTATTTCAGGTGAACCATTTCATTAAGACAAAAAAAATGTTTTATGCTTGTTTAATGCATAACTTTTGTCTTTTTGTCTCACAATAAACACAGAGAAACTACCAACCAGATCAGGGCCTTTGATCGCGTGCTCCTCCCTTGTAGTTTGTTCCCACTGATGATGGCAGTTTTATGTCTTCGTCTGTGTGTCTCAAGGTAGACCTTTTTGGCAAAGGCGCGGCCACACATATCACACGCGTGGAGGGAAAAGTTTTTCGTTACCCTAACTTCAGTGCAAGACTCTTGGCTTCTGGTGATGGGCGGCCCCTTGATAAGATTATGACTCCGGGTGACATGCGGGTTCTTGGACACCTGAAGGTTCTTCTCCTCCCGTCTGTATGTGTTTGGCGTAAGCGGAGACTCATGTTTGCCGGTGTTAAGAGATGTGAGAGCAGAATTTCTTCGAGTGTTGGGGGAAGTTGGACATTCTTGTTTCTTTGCTTTGGAAGGTACTAGTAGATCTTGTTGATGACCGTTAGGAGATGCTGGCGGGTCCTGCTCATCCATGTCCTGTGTGTTACTTCCCTCACTATCCTCTTCTTTTGAGCTCGTTTTCTTGTTGCTGTTTAAGACTGCCTCAGCTGGTTTCTTCACTGCCTGGTTCTCCAAGGCAGGCATGACTTTAGCCAGGTAACGCGACGACTTCTTGTGAACCACCGTAATGTGTCGGATGACATCACGTTTCCGTCGTGACTCATATCTGCAGATGGGGCAGCGGTAGAACTTGATGTAGATGCTGTCAGATCCATCTGTGTGCAGCTCCGCGATGTGCTTGCTCAGGTTTTGGCCGGTACTGAACTGACGTTTGCACAACCAGCAGTAGATCCTTCTAAAGTCAAAACTCACGCCGTGGTCTCCGTTGTCTTCTGTGGTTTTTGCCGTTTTGGTGTGAGAAGAGAGGGAACCGTCCTTCTTTGTGCTGACCTTGTCTTTTTTGTCATGCTTTGTTTTGGCCTTCTGTTTCGACAGGGTACGGTTGGCGGCAGAACCGTTTTCTAGGGTGTGTATCTTGTGGACGATACGCATGTGCCTCCTAAGCATTACTTGCGAGCTGTACTTCCGTTTGCACAGCTTGCAGCGGCAGTTTGTCAGGTTGTACTGCGTCTGCTCTTGCTTCGGAGGACAGCTTGGTGGTTTCGGCAGAGAGGGAGAAAGTAAAAGAGGCTGGCCGGGTCTTGTGGCGATGTCCGGCGTGATAGAGTCTCGCCTCAAGCCGCGATGCACCTCGTCAAAGTGGCGCCGGACGTTGGCCTTGGTGGCAAAGGACTTCTTGCACACAGGGCAGCTCTTCCCAGGTGATGCGGTTGGTTCAACGGGACACTTGTCCTTCACCACTGACAGAAGGCTGATGGGAACTGTGCGCGTCTCTGTGAACTTGCGCAACTCCTCCAGCCGCTGCCAATGCACTTTACGACAATGGCGGCGAATACTGCGCCTGGAGCAGAAGTCTTTTCCGCAAAGGCAGCAGGAGATCCTCATCTCCTTCACCTCAGAGGTGGCAGTCTCCTCTTCCTCTTCTTCCCCTTCCTCCTGTTCAAGCTTTATTGGCTCTTCTGTGCTTAGACCTTCTTTAACAGGTGGTTCTTCTGGCTCGTTTTCCATCTCCTCCTCAACATCTGACTGTTGGACCTTTTTGGGCGCCAGAATAGATTTGCGACGATTCTTCTTCTCAGGCACCGAGCTTTCAGCTTGGGTGATGGTTGGGGTTTCAGGTGTGTCCTCCGCAGGTGACACATGCTGGAACACTGCGTTGGGGTTGGTCTCAATGGGCTCCAGCTGAACGACATGTGCCTCACTGTCTTTCTGAGGATAAATGGCTTGAAGAAGTTCTTTGATGGCCTGGCTCTGCCCACCTTGTGAAGGATCTGCATAGATAAGATTAGGGTTAGTATTAGATTAATGGCTGAATGAAGAACAAACTTACACGTGCATCTAAACTATACATTGTTATCAGTAAGTGGATTGAACCAATGACTTTGTTAACTACATTCTCCATCGGTTGAGCTTTAGGAAAGCAAGTTCATACCATCTGACTGAGGTTGCTGTGAAAGGCAGTAAAATTCCTTGTGTGTGATCAGATTTGGTAGACCACGGAACAAACTTCGACAGCGTTTGCACTCAAATATGGTGTCCACTTCCTTCAACAACATGTGTTTGAGTTGAGCTGTACCTGCAATAACCAAAACACATAAATGCAAACAGTTACCATTAAGGAATGTAAACAGGTACTTTTGGAAATACAAAAATTGTTGGTTTATTGTGGTCATGTTGTGCTGGGCAGCCCCGTCTACAGCGAAATCTGATTGGTCAAAAATATTGCTCCACATAGCTATTTATAAATATCAAATAAAGTAAATATATTTTTGCTTAAATATGTTTCAAATAAGTTTGTTGCTGACTTTGTTGTGTTTCATAGCATTTAACTTTTAGAGGCAGAAGAAATTTCGTTTGGTGAATAAATGGATGAAATGGTTTTACTGAATGATGTACCTGAGCGAAAACACTCAATGATTTGAAGAATTCCTGACTTGGAAGTCTGGAGCTGCTGTTGAAGAAGTGGTGGATCACCGGGCTCGATCAAATATGCTGAAATACAAACAAAAACATTTTTACATTATGTCTTATAAGGGACAACAGACGTGAAAACAGCAAAGTGCTTAAACTTGTTATAGGGCCTTAGGGTGTGACAAAAGTTATTGTAGTAGTTAAGTTGGTTTAGGTAGCTTAGAAAGGATCTGCAAACATTGTGCGCCTAATTCCTGGCACAATGAGGACACGCCCTCTCTGTTATGTCACACCCCAACAACAACGTCACAATTCCCACCTGGATACCTTTCTGGCTTTCACCTCATTTACATTTGTATTTTAATTTGAATAAAAGCCACGTGTCACTTTAATTCCAAACGCGTCTCAACTCACCACACATGCTAACTTTTGCATTATAGAAGAACTGATATACTGATATGCTATATAAACGCATATATAAATATGGTCATGAATTTAATGCTTGTATAATTGTGTCTGAAATATGAGTTATGCAAAAGTATTCAACAAGCAGGATTATGTTGTATAAGCAAGAATATCTAGGAAATCTTAAACCAAACTTGAAATCTGAAATCTACCTTGAAGATGCAATCCACGATTTTTTAAAATCAATTATTGAGCAAGTACAGAAAGCATGTGTGTTCAAAATGGTCCCCATACTTTACCCTCGATTCTCAACGGTACGTTTATAATAATGCTGCCTAGGAAAGTAGTTTTTAGGTTTGATTGTCACAGCCATAAACAGAAAGAAGATCCAGCCATATTGAGCATGTAGACGCTGAGGAAGACACTGAGCGTTTGTAGCTTGTACTTACAACAGCTGTTTAGAAATTATACTCATCCACTTTAAGAAAATAACTCCAAAATTAACATGCAATTGTATGTTTTGAACAGAGAGGGCGATAGAGAAGCAAAGTTATGGATTGCAACTTTAACTCTGTTTCGGATTTGAGAATTACATATCATTTTTAGAGACCACTTTTTAATTCCACTTGAATAACAGCAAAGACTCTGTGTTGTAAAGACTGTGTTGTATTCAAGCTTTAAACAAGCAGAGTTTAAACTTGAGTTGGAACTCTATTTTTAGCTATCAGATCCAGTCCTACAGAAACTGAGGGGACCTGAGGTTAAAATGAAGCCAGAACAAACAAATAACACTATATCCCGGCAGACAAAAACATCGTTCTTTTGAATTCCTTCAGTTCTTCAATACCTGTAGGAGTGATTTCAGTGGATGTCTACTGAAAAAGACAACTCTTTCAAACAGCTTTCTCTGAAGAAACCGCTTAAGATACATTATGTCTCCTGGCCTTTACCATCTCAAAGCACCATCTAAAACCTTCTAACATTAGAAAGCTCATAAGAATATAATAGTTAAGGGAATGGGCTACGTTCACAGTTATGAAACAATTTATAAAATACTTAAAAGAAGAACATTTTTACAAACTGAAATTACACTTACACTTAAATATTTATTTAAAAGTCTGTCTACCCTTTTACAGTGAATAAGCGAAAAGATTTTATGATAATATGTTACTTGTGTCAGAGTGGAATGTTTAAGTTTCCGCTAGTAAGTTTAAAGTGTAAACTGAAGAAAAATGTTAAATCTGAGTTGATGTTTCTACCTCCTCAAATCCTGGTTACATCCAGCCTGAATAATGAGAACTGAGGAATAACGGTGTACCGTTTTATTAACAATGTCATTTTCAACAGGAATGAACTCAAAGGAGGAGGAACTGGTTCCTACTGGAACTGCCTCTGACCCTCTCTGCTTCAGAACCACAGTCTATCTTTATTTATGATCATAAATTACTCTAAAAGCAAACAACACCGGGTCACTGAAATTAGCATCACTACAGGACACAAATAACAACATGCTGTGCTAGTAATCTTATTCCAACACTGATCATTATGCAAAAATGTGACACTTTGCAATGAGATTGTCCTACATTTAAGTCACGGCAAGACATCACTGTTAAATCAAACTGCATTGATAGATCTCTGTAATAAAGTTTCATTGATTTTTACAACGTATGCGGGTTGGGAACTAACACCAGCTGTGTTCCAAAACTCACTGTAGTGGTCGGCTTGGCGCCTACTGCCCAACCAGGCTGCTGCCTTCCAAGGAACCTCACAAGCGACGGATTTAGGAATGTTAGCTAGAGCAACTACCTCTACAGCAGACTAGACTCGCTGTTGAAAAAGTTTGATGCATGTTGCTGAGCTAATTTTTAGATATACTTCACTGTATTGAATGAGACATAAAGGTTTCAAGGATTTTCTTTTCCATGAAGGATACATGCGAGACACCCTCAGTGTGTGACCGAAACAATGTATGTACCAGCATCAGATATAATCTTTAAGGTAAAACAATACATTTACATTTATTTGTTTGGCAGACGCTTTTATCCAAAGCGACTTACAGTGAATTCAAGGTATACATTTTTTTTTTTTATTAGTACTTGTGTTCCCTGAGATCGAACCCACAACCTTTGCGCTGCTAGCGCAACGCTCTACCAGTTGAGCTACAGGAACACTGCATTCAATAAATGCATTCTTTTTGTAAGTGTAGTGTTCCTACCTGGATTTTTTCCATGAGGCTCTTGAAGGGTTTGAGCTGTTTGGAAACAGCAGGTCTGACAGCACTTGTCACTGGTCAGGTTTTCCTGATCTTCAGTATAACCGGCCTCCATCTTGGATGCCCCTTTAACAAAACTGACAAAAGAATCAAGAAGTTAATCTGTGAACATAATAAACTGCTTTTTCTTAAAGCTTCTGATTTGCATTTACATTCATACACTTAACTTTTATAATGTTTCACATTGCCTGGGAATCTAAACTATGACTTTGGTATCACTTTTGCAACAAGCAGAGTTACAGAAACACAATTAATAAACTTTTGTCAACACAACCGTCGCTTATGTGGATATTAACAAAGATAAACAGATAAAACAGCCATAATTATCATGTGATGATGCAAATCTTTCACTGCACCATTTACCAACTAAATATTTTCAATGCATGTCAACATGAGGCACAATGTCTCGGTGCTATAAAGGACTAAACAATATGAATTATGTAAATGTTTGTAATGCATCAAAGAAACATCATAATTGTCTGGTAAACAAAAAAACTTGTAAAGATGCCGCATTTTTTATCACAAAGCTTTTAGAAATACTAATGTAGTGACTGAAATCTTGGATGAATATTAAAAAGCACATATTTATGCATGAGTATTTGCAAATCACATCCAAATGAACAAGAATATTTTATCATGAGTTATTTGTAAGCATTTATAGTATCAGGAATAGAAAATACAGTATTCTATACTGTAGACGACATACTGTAGCATAAACGTTGTGCCAGATGGCAAGCTTTGATGTTACAATACAGACCTTTTTATCTATATGTTGATATGTTTGGATTAATATTTGTATAGGATGAATACTAGCATATACATGGGTTTAATCTAAAGACAAACAAGTTACAAAACTTTTATTTTGATGTTACTGGGTCTTTAAACTGTATGTTTTAAGTGATGTAACAATTTTTGTTTTACGTTTATCAGCAACCTAATATCCTTTAAGCATTTTGCTGTTTCTACATTTTACTTATACAGAGCTCATAAACGCTGCATAAAACAATTATACAAGAATAACCAAAATGTTGTTTAAAATGAAAGAATAACATGTCTGCACACTGCAATATGTCACAGTTTGATATTTCTAGTCAACTACACTTTTACGGTCATAAATTCACTATAAAATAACTATTTTTAAGTGGAAACCTCAAAATGTTTTTTGTAGTAACATTAAGCGTAAATGGTTTCATTCAAGTCAAAATTATTAATGAATATGACTGAGTGAAATTATGACAGTAAAACTGTAGAAATATCAGACCTTGATATGTAAACAGTAGTGTTATTTATCACCTACCACTATGTAAACAGTCACTAAATGTAATAACTATGGTATTTTGCTGGTTACCATGGTCATTTTTATAAGGGTGCATTACTGTGGTTTAGTTGTTTTTATGTGATTGTTATGTGGTGAAGTTAAAACACTCATAACAGCACAAATGAAAGCTTCAGTGTAATGCTGTAAGTCTTACACCTGACCGCACCATTAGTATCGAATCCAAACATTAGCGAGGCAGGAAGTCGCAAACGGTGTCCTACAGAGCACGTGTCCATATGAACATAACCATGCAATGCAATACAACAATCTGGCTTTATAATGCCGTAAATCGACCCGTGTTATGACAGACAGATCAGTCAGTTACATGCATATCTTAGTTTTTGGATGGACTGTACTTCGTGCATGCATCGCGGAGCAATACTTTGAAAACTTCATTACAACTGGCGTGCAATAACCAATAAAACAATCGCGCGAGGATTCAACGTATATGCATGAGAATGCATCGCAAATAAACTGTGTGACTCTTTACAGGACTTGATGTAACCATATAAATGATCTGAAAATGACCACCAGCGCCAAAAAGCATCAGAGACACGTTGGCCACGTGACCGGAAAAAAATAATCATTTAAAACGATAGGCACGCGATTTGTGCCAGTTCCTTGTGATGCTGTCAAAACACATAAAAGTCATTCGTATTAAAGCTTGTCTTAAACAACCGTTATGCCCACTAAAGATCTGGACCTCTGGTTGTTTAGAAATGCGGTCCGCTTGTTTCTTCAGGAAACGCAAAACAAAAGCATAGTTTTATATCACGATTTTGCATGGCATAATTCTGACATTAGCATATCGATAAGACTAAATCAAGCCCAATTTAGACCAAAAACGTGAAACTGACATCCATTAAAACTTCGATTCCTCTATGCACCCCAAAAGTCCCCACCAAAACACATCAAATAGGTCCAAACGGCGGGTCAGGTTTGGGTAAACAATACAAAAAGTGGATACAAAAGCACTGACAGTCTATAAACCAAAGTGTGACGAATCTCACGGAAAAGTCACGATGATATTGACGTTTGTTATGATCGGTTCACACACGTATGCGCTGTAGCTTATGAGGGAAGATTGTGGATGCATGTGTACGGGAACGCACGAAGCTATCGGCAGGACGAACATCACCAAATCCACAGCGGCTTATAAAAGACGTCTGATCGCTAAAAAGAGAGTGTATCATAAGAGATCATTAAGATCACATGTAAAACTACATGTTTGTGTTATTTACGACCATTTTGGTTGTTTCAGTCGCTTTAAAACCTGTTGGAAAGGGCAGGGTTCTTCGCTTGCGTTCTCCCCTATGCGCAATTTCGAGGCGTCGTGGCGCATACACGGTTCATTTGGCCAAACTGTTTCAAAATATAAGATCGGGTTATATTAAGCGATGTATCGCCGGGTTTTTCAGATATTCGGGCTATTTAGCGTTTTGCGAAGCAATTTGCATCGCTCCATTATTCTGTAAATCTCTTTTACACGGTTACATTGTCAGGCCAAAGCTCCTCTATTGCGGACCACAATGGGCCAGATTAACTTGATGGAGAAGGAGAGCCCATGTGTAGAATGGAGCTTTTAAACGGCATGAGGAGCCCACGCTCACGGACCGATGCTTAAGAGGGAGCGAGTGCGCCGTAAAGGCGGGCTGACGCGGAGGCTGATACAAAAGACGACGTTGCCAGTAACTTGCGGTGCTTTCCGTACATATAACCAGCCAAATGCACACGCGTATCCGCACAGGGTGTAAAGCGAAACGCTGTCGTGAGGATTTCAACGATTACAGGGCACGTCCGAATGATAAAGTTATGCGCTTTGCGGCGCCGTGCCATCTTCCCAGCTTTGGCGCACAGGTCTGGTGACCCTTCCGCCTTTACGCGTCCTCTCCTCTTCTCTATTTTGTTATGAAGTGTTATAATCACCCCCATGAAGGCCCGCAGACGCGCTCTGTCGGTGCGTACGGTCGGGTTGAGTCCTGATAAACTCTCACTCCAATCTGGGCGCTCGGAACAAGTGCGTTTTCCCCGGTTGCACAGCCAGCACGAACGGTGACGCCATTTTCTGTTAAGAACAACCACGCTCGGGCAGGATAGGAAACGACACTGGTCCGCTGCACGATTCCGGGCCCAAGTGGGCAACCCTCGGCAACAAAAAACACCGAGATGTTTTCGTAGAGTTCTTACCTTTTGAATAAACAAAGCTCGGGCGGTGAACTTTCGAGTTAGGATGGTCTGACGCGGTCCGGAGGTTGTTTCTCTCGCTGGCGCTGCCCTCTCGGAAGCTGCCTTTGTGCACCGTGAGGACCTCTCGGCGGAGAAGCGGCTGTTGCGCAAAGGTGCAATGGATGTTCAAGACCACCGAAATGTGGCACCCGATGTTGTCGCCGGTTTGGCGTGTCACATCACACCCCCACGATACGAACCACTAACTGTGTAAAATGAACGGCCCGTTTTCATTTTAAAGGTCGGAACCGAGCCTTTGTGAACGCACCGATTCCATATCGAAATTTAAGCCAAATCTTTCCTTGCGTTGCCACTTGAGACAGCTATTGAAGTTACGCAAACATTTTTAAAAACACTTCTCAGGAACCCCCAAATAACACGATAAATTGTCGATGACATGTGATAATCCCCATTACAAATTATTATACATGATTTAGTTTTAAATGGGAAGTCGTTTCCAAAGTAGCACAAGTTTGTAATCTAAACACGATCGCAGCTTAAACATTTAAACCAGTTTTAACATAAAAAAGTGGGTTTATATTCGTGCAAACCAGAGGTTAAACTTGTAAAAGTTACGCTAAAGGACATTAACAACTACTTGTTGTCACAGCCTGGACCTGTTTACATCACAATTAGCTTGTTGTTAAATTGTTGATATATTCACTTGTCTGTTGTAAACTTATGTAAAAAGAGGACTTAACTAGTTTTAAAGAGATCTTTATTTCATTTATACAGTTAAATCTAAAAAGCATCTGGCAGTGTTTTAACCAAATGTGGATTGTGGCATGAAAAGTTATTATAGAGGCTTTCCATGGAGTATACTGTCAAAAAATGTATTTACTCCTTTTTGCTATTGTTTTAGTTGTTTGTGTAACATACAGTCAATTCTTTAAGATTTTAGGAAAAGTCATTATAAAAAATAATTATTTAGGTCCAGTGACAGAACTTGCTCCACTTTAGGGTTTGGGGTCAGTTTATACATTGAATTTTTAGGAAACATTTATTTTTAAATGCAAAACCTGGACATAAATGAGAATAAAAATGCCAACTACTAATTCTAATACCTATAACCAGTGAACCCTGCTCTTTTTATTTAACCTTTAACAGTGGCTCTGAAATATTTGGACAATTAAACCCCAAGTATATTGTTGCGGTTTAGACTGCATCAAACCCAGTGATATCTTTGAAACTATTTTGTCATGGATGTATGATGTCACTTCCTCTCAGGTTTACAGAAGTAAACCATCACATTACTAAATATGCTCCATTGTATATGTTTGCTAACCTGGAAGTGTCTATAAACTTTTGATCTTAATTTTTATAGTTAGTCATTTCACACTATACAGACTAAGCTGCCTTAAAGGTAACCAACTAGCAAACAGTCTACGTAGGCCTTTCAGTAAAATGCAAAACAACTATGAAACACAAAACAGAAAAATCTAAACATATCAAACCATTGTTCATAAATACAACTGTTTAACTACACAAAAACATCTAAAACATTTTGAAAAAAACCTTGAACGTTGTGTCTTTAAAATTTACTTCACTTTGTTGTTGACCTTAAAGTCTCTGTGAGACAGTAGTTACAACTGACTTCAGTGTTGTGACAATTCAGAGTGAAACAGAGAAATGGGGCCATGGCTTCTTTTTCCTATCAGAACTGGTTGGATCTAGAAAAGTAGGTGTTTCAAAGCTCGCAGTAACTGACTGTTGGATGGGAGTGGTTAAAGGATTTGGCTCCACCCAAGTTGTCAATCTGATGTCATCAGAGAAGATCTGCCATTCCAGAGGGGCACATGAATTTAAAAAATAATGATGTGCACATATAAATCATTCATAATGAACCCTGTGGTATTTCATAAAAAAAATCAGAACAGTATATTTTGTATATCCCAGTGTGGTTTTATTGCGTTCATTTGTTTACCCAACAGCTATTACGAATGTTTGATGTTAAGAACTCACAATTGTACTGCCAACATAACAAAACTAGAAAAACGTGCTTATGACAAATGACTCAAAACTTTATAATTACTAAGATACATCTTTTGTGACAAGTTCCCAGTGTGACAGACATCTCTGGTGTCCAAATACTTGAGGGCAAACCTCAACTGTTTCCTGCCAGCACTGGTAATAGAACCTGCGACCTTTGTGTTACAAGTCTGACCCTCTAACCATTAGGCCATGACTGCAGTTAGTTTAGCTTCATGTCAAAGAACACTGCCCACCAAAACATTCATTTCATTGTGTAAAATACATTACAGTTCAGTCTTGTAAGAATGTCATTTGATTAATTTCCTGTGATATTACATCAGTACTGATTATTTCCCTGATATAATGTGATTTTGACATGGCAAACGGACAGTTTCAGTTATATATCTCTAAAGGTAAAACACTTTGCATAAAGCTCACATAAATACATGTACAGTGTTTATAATGTATGAAATAGTCACATGTGTGTAAGTGGGTAGTATTTATATTTGCATTGAGTGTTGGCATCTTACAGCTGCTGTTAAATTAAAAACCAACACTTTTAATCTAAGGTCGTGGTTACAACTATGACAACATAATCCATCAAACTGTATAACAGTATGTAGGCTGCTATGAATAATTCAGGCTGATATGTTTATTGCCCTGTATCCAAGAGCATTAAGGGCAGTAGACGATTTTTTCCAGAAACATTTTTGTTATGCTAAATGTCCTGATAGCGATCACTAAGTAAAGTGGTCTAAATGTATTTATATAAGTATAAATCTCCTGGGAAGGTGCAGGACCTCAAAATGTTCGTCCAATCATTGCAATCGGTCCGAATGCAATGATAGGATGTCCCACTTGCCTGTCAAACTGTATGCGTTCACGTTTTGGAGGAGGCGTGGCTTTGAAAAGCGCTCTGAAGGGACGGTGGGAAACTGCCTACCCTACCTTCAATGCATAAATATAAAGGCCTGTTAGTGAAAAAACATCTTTCGAGGACTCTTGCTCTGTGTTCTCTGTTCCATTTTTTGTGACATGTTTTTGCAGTATCGTTTTAGTCTTTATAGTTGTAAGACATTTAATTTAATTAGATCTCATAGGGTCATTTAGGGTTAAAAATGCTTTTGAAATTAAATAAATGCATGTTTAAACTCTGTTAACACTTACATACATACAAAACATAAAATGCTTTCTTCATAAATAATTATGTGTAACACAAGCAGTGTTAAAGGCTTATATTTTGAGTTGTCAAGTTGAATATCTATGTCTGAAATGCTGCGGCACTTCTGAGAAGACCTTCTTTCCTAAACAGAGAACAAAATCAACCTGGATAAGCCAAAATACAGAAGAACATTTACACAACGTTTAATTAATTTTAACTACTAAACTCAAAAATCGACAAAAGCAAGCAAGTTTACCGTGTACATTAGCAGTTTAAGGCCTAGCTGTATGAAATCCCTTAAGTTATGAAAACTCCTTGTAAGTGTGTTCACTAAGGGTTTCTTAACCTAAGGTATTACTTGCATAAAACCACTATAAAACCTTTAAACTAAACTAAATAGTTTTTTTTTTTTATTCAAAGGACATGTTGTTAAAAACAAAAGTTATACTTACGCCTCTTTTCTGAAGGTCTCTTCTGATATCCTGTCCTCACCAGCTCCATCCGGGAACTCACTGAAATTCCTGACACCCAGAGTCTTTAGTGCTATAGGGAAACAACATGGACCCCATGACCCACTACTGATATAATTACTCAAATCTCACACATTATTACTGCATTCAAAACTAAGTGATAATACTATATTTGATTATAGATTCTAGTAACCACATATTAAAGTCACAATAAAAAAAACATCTATGTTATGCTGAATATTGGGGGTGAGGGTACTAAAATGGTCCCCCCATGGAACGTCTTTTAATGCCTATAATGTTTTGGTACTTTGGGATATATATAATGTCCTGATTCCTGTAACTCAGTTGGTAGACGTTACGTTAGCAGAGCAAGGTTGTGGGTTTGTTTCCCAGAAAACACTGAGAAAACATACTGAAAAACTGTATATCTTGAATGCACTGTAACTCACTTTGGATAAAGCATCTGCCAAATGAATAAATGTAAGTATCTTAAAAGCTCAGCAGAAAAAAAAACTCGAAATAAATAAAACAAGACAATTTTGAGACCTGAAAACAGCTGTTTCAAAATTAAAGTCAGTGAAATGTTTATAGAGTATGTAAAACTGGTTACTTGAACTATAACTTAAAACTTTAATAAAATAATATTTTGTGTAAGGCTCCTAACAAAATTATCATTGGACTATTTGTCTGTTTGCTCTGTAGCTACAGCACAAGTTATCACGAAATAAGCCAGATTTTACCTTCTCTGTATTGACTGTGAGTGATGTAACCTTGACGGGAGGGATCCAGGACCCCGAACAGCGCATCCAAGTTGGACTCGTCAAACAGACACGGACTGTCTCCTGGACGAAGCTTGGACACCTTCAGCTTTTCAAGCTGGTCCATCAGAAACTCTCTTGGTCGCTCTGCAAAGGCAAAATTTATGAGTTTGATCGTCGACTAACTAAAAGATGGATCGATACGCTAGTCGCAGTCGTTTATGGAAAACCTTAACAAGTCAAAGAAAACTCAAACCTGGTCTGTGGAAGAAAAGCATGCTAGTTAAATTATCCATTAGATCAACAATTTTGTGTTTCTCGAGATATTCGGCTGCCTCTCGCTCTCGTGTTGACATCTTCAGCGCAGGTTCACCGTCCCCGTGCAAGTTTAACGCTGTTGCTATGATACCGCGCATGCGCAGTGAGCTGTTAAAACTCAACACCTTGGACAACAGTAAGCCTAGAATAAACTTAGCTTGTTTGTTGTATAATTAATTATGTTTTTATAAAAATGTCAATGTTGAAAAAGAGGCTGACATTTTCGCTTTTCACGTCCAATCTTTAGTGACGTAAACGCTGACTAATCCTCTTTAATCTCATTATGTCTCTTATTGCAAAATGTTCAATACACACATCGTGAACATGGAAAACACGTTCACTTTTAAAATGTTACACAAGTGTATAAATACAACGTAAAATAAACGCATTGAGTTATAAGAAAAAAACATATTAAAGATCCTCAAAAAGACTCCTATAAGCAATAAAAACCTGCATATCACTCGAAACTGATGGGAACTGAAGTCAACCGTGTCATGTGGTCTTGTTCTTAGATTGTGATACCGCCCCCCCCAATTTACCTTTAATTTACATAAAACCAAGATTAGAAATGCTGCGATCAATCCTAGTGTTAACGCATGTTAAAATTATTTAAAACATTGTTTGTAATGTCGCTATTACCATATCCAAATCTTATTTTATAAAATGTTTTATAAAACAAATCCGTCTATTAAGAAGTTTTCTGTGTGTCACTTGCTTCGTCTAACCACTAGAGGGAAAAGTTGCTTCTTGTTTTTAAAGCACCGTGTTTCTATGCGTTTCAAATGGCTTGATTTTTAAAGGTTAAAAAACTTAGTGTTATAAACTTGTCAGTGCATGTGAAGTCAAATAAAACAGCTAAGAAGTAAAATAAAATAATAGACAAAAAACAAATAATAAGTACATGTAATTTAAATTAAATCTCCACAGGCTCAAACTAATATGAAACTTAAATACAACAAAATTCCAGCTTTTTATTTTTAGGGTTTCAACAGTTTTCAAGACATAGTTCTTAAAATCAACAGGAAAACTTTTTCAGGTTGAGTGACACGCTAATGACGTCATTGCCCTGCGACGACGGATCGTTTTGCTTACTGCGCACGCGTATAATTGCCAAAGTCCTTGGACGCTGTGATCGCTGTAGGTGAAGCGTCTTGGAAGGGACGTACTGTCAAAATGCAGACCTGGAATCATCTGTATCGCACACTGGCCACGGTAATTGCTATTTAAGTGACCGAACAAATGCTATTTATGTAAATCCAGTTTCTGCTGGAACAAAATAAAGCCGTTCTGGGAGAAATGCAATGTTATTGCTGTCTAGGCCCAACTTTGTCGCATGCCAGCTCATTTAACAGAAAGACAGACGAAGCATCGTAAAAGTTACAGTAATTCAGCAAAAGACATATATGTGTCTATATCTTAAATTGCAAATGCAATTTTATACAACTAAGACATCGGTGGTTAAACATTTAGGGGCATGAAATGTAAATGTGTACTCCGTACAATTTACTCCTGGGGCTGTTTGTGATCATTTGCCAGATAGGTCAAATATTTAATATTCAGGTATAGGTTGTTTCTCAAAACCAAGAGAGCACCCTACATAGTCTATCTAGACAGCTTTTAAGTTTAGTAGATGCAGTCATGTCCATTATGCCTCAGAATGCTGGGCTACTAACTATATTTTGAGACACATTCATATTAAGAAATCTTAAATGAAGAACCTTAAATGTATCTAGTGTCTCATTGAGTGTAGGCATGTGTCTGTTATTTAGACTAATTATTTGTTATTTTTCAGTGTTTGGTATCAAGGAAATAGATTTTTTTTCATTGCTGTGTTGATGTTATATTGTTGTGTTATAGGTTTGGTTGATTTTCTTTCCCAAAGATTTTCTGAAATTCCAAAGAAATGAGAACTTGGGACTTTAAACAGTTATGTAGCTGTTTAATATTAGAGATTTCCTTTCTTTAAACCTAATGTTACTGCTCCACAAATGTTTAGCTATTGTTTTTGGCACAATGCTTCAAATATTGAAGTTTATTTTCACTTTCTTTCTCCCAAGATTATTTATTTTTGCCTGTCTTTAACTTGACTTTTGCTGTCTGTTTAACAATACAGAGTACAGAATCGCCCACCTTCTGATCATATATTCATAAATGTCTGTACAATAAAATCAATTCTGGTTTTATTTTATGTTTGATACAGCGAGGTCAGCACCTTCCCTGCAAGTTGCACGGAGCCACAGTCGTGTCTGCAAGGACGTATGCGGATAAAGCAGCGAGTAAGTCCAAAAGACATAACAGACTGTCTCATTAAATGCTGTTACGTTAATCAACCCTTAAGATTCAACCCTGTTTTGTTGCAGTTGATGCTGATGTCACAGTTGTGGGCTCCGGACCTGGAGGTTACGTGGCCGCAATCAAAGCAGCTCAGCTTGGCTTTAAGGTATCTGGCCCTTTAAGAACACGGATAACATCAGCGTTTGTTTAAGGGTGCTGATAACCCTCAATCTTTTACAGACGGTGTGCGTGGAAAAAAATGACACTCTCGGAGGAACGTGTTTGAATGTGGGCTGCATCCCGTCAAAGGTATTCCCTTGTAAAGACATTCCAGTGAGGTCTGCGGATTGTAATAGGATATTAAGCAAATGCTCAACTGTTTTTCCGATTGTTTTTCCTATTTTAGGCTCTGTTAAACAACTCTTATCTGTACCACTTGGCACATGGGAAAGATTTTGAAAGCAGAGGCATTGAAAGTAAGTGCAAATAGAAACATCATGTGATATTTCGTGAACGTATTTATTTTGGACATGCAAAACGTTACAAAGGCCGTTTAATTAAACTTTTGGACCCTACTGTATAGTGCAATTCAATGTTCTATTGTACAGTAGTATATCTATGACTAATAACTATTATTATATGTAATCAGCCAATCAGAATTGTTTATTGTGCTTTAGTTCAGGGCATCTCATTGAACCTGGAGAAGATGATGGCACAGAAGAGTGGAGCTGTCAAAGCTCTGACCGGAGGAATCGCACACTTATTCAAACAGAACAAAGTGAGCTCAAACTTCTGTTATCATTACTCACCCTGTTGTTCCAATCCAGTCTAGTATCTCTTTAAGATCTGCTTGTAGAACAATAGTCGCCTTGTAGCTGTTAAAGATCGATGTTGTTTTCGTATTGTAGGTGACTCATGTCAGCGGGTTTGGAACGGTAACTGGTAAGAATCAAGTGACGGCCAAGACGGCTGATGGAGATCAAGTCATAAACACGAAAAACATCCTGATCGCCACTGGGTCAGAGGTCACACCATTCCCAGGGATTGAGGTACATCTGAGCTAGACATAGAGTCTCAAACTAGCTACTGAATGTCTACGATTAGATGTTTTGGATTCAAGCGTGTCTTTACGACAGATCGATGAAGATACGGTGGTGTCCTCCACTGGAGCTTTATCCCTCAAGAAGGTTCCAGAAGAGCTCATTGTGATTGGAGCCGGAGTCATCGGTGTGGAGTTGGTGAGTACAGCTGCGGAAGCTTTGAACGTTATAGTAAATGATCGGCCTGATCGTAGAAATCAAAGCAGGTTTTTTTTTTTTAGGGATCTGTGTGGCAGAGGCTGGGGGCAAAAGTCACAGCAGTGGAGTTTCTCGGCCACGTCGGTGGAATGGGCATCGACATGGAGATCTCCAAGAACTTCCAACGAATTCTCCAGAAGCAGGGCTTGAAGTTCAAACTGAGCACCAAGGTAATGGGTGCCACCAGGAGACCCGACGGCAAGATCGACGTGGCGTGAGTACCGGCGCTCGTGTAGGAACTTTGGGTTGTTTTGGTAACAGAACCTTTAGGTGACTTTTATTGTGTCTTTTCCTCAGCGTGGAAGCAGCTACCGGTGGGAAGAACGAGACCCTCACCTGTGACGTTCTGCTGGTGTGCATTGGCCGCCGCCCCTTCACCGCTAAACTTGGCCTTGAGGCTGTCGGTATTGAGCTGGATAACCGAGGGAGAATTCCGGTCAATGGCCGCTTTCAGACCAAAGTGCCCAGGTATGCCTGAAAACCTGGAAATGTTTAAAAAAATTTAAGTTGTGACTTCTAGGCCTGGAAAATAAATAAAATCTTAAGTCTCTATAATAAGATATTCAAATGGCTTAGTTTTGTTTTTTTAGAGCATTTTCCACATTGATCCACCTTAAAATTTGATGTCTGGAAATTAATGAAAAATGTATCAATTTAGTCTATTAGTTTCTAGAGTTAAACTGGTGTTTGTTCTCAGATATCAAGCAATGTACTTAAATGGTTACTACAGTAAATGTTAAGTATGCTGACTTAGAGCATGGATGAAACTTATTCATTTTTTTAAATGTCTCTATAGTATCTATGCCATTGGAGATGTGGTGGCTGGGCCCATGTTGGCCCACAAAGCTGAGGACGAGGGTATTATTTGTGTGGAGGGAATGGCAGGGGGAGCCGTCCACATCGATTACAACTGTGTGCCCTCCGTCATTTACACACACCCTGAGGTCGCTTGGGTGGGCAAGACCGAGGAACAGCTCAAAGAAGAAGTGAGTTCTTGTACTTTCTTGAACAGACCTTTCAGTACACGATCAAACTTATAAATAAATGTCTCTGGTCTCACTGTGCTCATCATCGCATGTTTCTTAGTCTTTCAGCAAAAATGTAACAACTTTCACCACCTCAAAAATGATTTTTCTTTTGTTCTGACCTAACCAGGGTTGTGTGGGCGGGGAAAAATAAGATTAACCAATAACATAACGGCTTCCTTCGCGAACCAATCAAATCTAATGCCTTGAAACGAATCCCACTCATGTTGTTTTATTCCGTTTTTAAGATATACACTAAGTACTCTGTAATTGTGGTCTTACAGGGCGTGCCGTATAAAGTGGGCAAATTTCCATTTGCTGCGAATAGCCGAGCAAAGACAAATGCGGATACAGATGGGCTGGTGAAGATCCTCAGCCACAAGGATACAGACAGGATGATGGGAGCGCACATCCTGGGATCGGTAATAACTCGATTATGATGTTCCTGTATAAGGAATCTTTTAATGTAATTGATTTATGAATATGTAATGTTTCTGCAGGGGGCAGGAGAGATGATTAATGAGGCTGCATTAGCTATGGAATATGGGGCCTCATGCGAGGACGTTGCCAGGGTGTGCCACGCCCACCCGGTAAGTGCCCGCCCCCCACAGCAAACTAATGCTCTTATAGTTACTATCATTTATAGACGTTCTGAGGAATAATTCTGAAGAATTAAATATAATTTTGTTCCTAGGAATACATTTTTTTTTTTAAATATTTGACACTGATAACCTTGTATGTGACCAAATTATATAAAAATAAAATCAGTAGTACTATTTGCATAATTTATGGACACTATTCAAGCTAAACTGATTTTGTATTTAAGATTGTTTCATTTATTAAAATATCTTTCTGAAAAATACCTGCTTTTTTCATTGTCACATTTATCATGTTTGTTTCCTTTTTCCCAGACTGTGTCAGAGGCCTTCAGGGAAGCCAACCTTGCGGCTTCGTTTGGGAAAGCTATCAACTTTTAGGAATTCTGTGTATATAAATATGGGCTGCGTTTTTTTTCTTCCAAAACTGTCTAAGCACATTCTAGTTCCTGCGTTTCTGGGCTGTCCGGTGTAACCTCCATAAATTCATCAAGAATCATCCTGTTATACATTAAGTATGTTATTTAAATGTCATAATAAAGGAATTTGGGTCTTGAATTTGGTCTTAGCAAAGTATCTTTTGGATTTTATAAATCACTTGTTCATTGTTGGGTTTTGTGCTGATGTTCATTAATACGCCAAAAGTCTTCATAGCACTAATTTAAGATGGCTGAATTGATTTTGTCTGTATTTAAATACATAAAAAAACATTATAAAAACCATAAACCATTAAAAAAAACCATTATATACATGACAAATCATTAGGCTACTGTACCATACATTATAAAGTCTATATTATTTTCAGAAAGAAAGGTGACTGTCAACCAATTGAACCTACAGAGTGTAAACAAATAAAATCTTTTAATGACACGGTGCAAAAGTTATTTTCCTTCTTAAAAGCAAGTTAATAGCATGAATGTTTTCTCTGTAATATTTTTTATTTAGCAGTACACGGTAAATAATGTATAATAAATAATTTACTCAATGTGGCGTTTATGAATTTAACTACTGCAGTACCTGCATCTTAACACTAGAGGTCTTGCGTGCCTGCATCATTTCTACAGAATCTATTCACGTCTATGTAGCTTAAAGCTGTTCTGGTTCATAGATTTTATCTGTCTCTGCTTTAAAAAGGTTGTACACCAGCGCCCCAAGTTGAAGGAAGCTAGTTTTGCTTACAATAATAAAAGTTAGTTGTCCAGATCTTAGCAGGAAGAAGGTTGTTTTGGTTCTGGGTTAGTGGTGTTGAAAGCATTTTCTCATATTTTGGTACCCACTCAAATTCTTGATATAATTGTTCTGCAAGCATTGAATTGCAATAACAACACTGGATGTGAAGTGGCAATAATTTATTTACTACTTTAAATAGTTAATTATATACATACATTATATGTCTGCATGCAAGTCTTCCGGGGCCTGTTGCATAAATTGCTTAAACTAGTCTTACAAGTTAATTGTCTGTTTTTTTCGTCAAGACTGCTTATAACTTTTCGGGTCAGTTACATAAAAAGGTAGGTTTAGTCATTTTTATCTTTTGTCAAAAATAAAAAGGTCAAATTTGTATCTGAATAATGGGATTATTGCTTATCAATTGCTAGTTGATCAGACTAGTTAATCTTAAGGTTATATTTAGGCCTTGCTGCCAGTCCTAAAACACAGAACCAGGAGACTAATTATGGCTAGTTGTCACACTTTTATACCCTATAGTGAATATTTCTCAGAGTATGTTTACTTTTAAGTTAGTTTCTGTATAGACACATACCTTTAAAGCAGTTATTCCCAGCCCAGTCCCTGCATAGCACATTCTGCCTCCCTTATGTAATACACCTGGTTTAACTCATTAGCTCATTAGCAGAGACTGCAGGACCCGGATCGGAAGGGTCTGATTAGTTCACATCCAAACTGGAGTCACTCCAGAACCACTCCCTTAAAAAACCTTTGAATATTTCATCAGTAGAGCACATTTGTGTAATTAGACTCAGACTTCTTTGGCTCAGGCTAAAGTTCATTCAGGAAGTAGTGAGAGTCTTGACGGATCCGTTTACACAGTAATCTGATAGTTCTGCTGAAAACCATTCACATTAAGTGAAGCACTCAGTGTGAACACGGAAGCTGATTAGAAGTGGGAGTGAGTTGCTGTTTCGTAGTAAGAGAACATCATAAACTTTACTGGATGGTTGTAACCCTTACAAATGACAGAAACACTGTTCTACAGAAACTCAAGGCTGTTAACTAACTGCAGGTTAATGAACTCAAAAAGCGTTTGTAGGAATATTTTGACCTACTGTATCCAGAAGTCGTGGTTCCTCTTTGTAAGTTTTAAATGGCGAAGCAGCTTTTTATACATTTTGTGAGTCATAATCTTTAGTCACATTCAAAAATAAAGTGCATGACCACTTGTAACCGTTTGTCTGAGAATAAACTTTGATTCACTAAATATAGTGTTGATGTGTCAAACAGAAAATGTTCACCTCAAATTGTTTTAAAAATGTTTTTACTTTATCAAAATAGGTTCAATTTCAATCAATTTTCAATCAGTTTTGTTTTATAAGTTACAACAACCTTCAACCACTCAAAACCTACAATTGTAAGTTGAAATGACACAATTTGATTAAAAAAATATATTAAAGGCATCAAAAAGCTGATTTCATTTTCAATTAAGTAAATTGCTGAATATAAATTTAATTAAAAAATGAATTTTAAATAGTATAATTCAATTTAAATTAAACAGTAAAACATACCACACAGTGTTTTTCAGTGACTCAGTCTAGCCACTGATCTCAACATGTCATTTTCCAGCCATATAAAATTAGTTACAGCCACAGTCATGACAGTAATTTAGAAGTCTAGTCTTTTTATCCTCTGTTTAAATAGTTTTATTATTTTGTTGTATTTGCAGTCACTCCTTAGTCATATGCAATAAATTGTTGATGTGGCACACACACCCTTCAACCCAAAAGTGACTGAGCAATCTTTTAATAAATGCAACGTGATTTCAAAAGCAAAAAGATGGTCTGTACGTCACTACAGACATATCACAAAAAAAACATGATTCAAAATGACTCACTGTTTACTCATTCATAGCTGTTCAGCGGGACAATTAGTGGTCCGAGGGACTTTGAAGATCAGGTGCACGATAAAATCAGAACTTTCTTTTCTTTTCTGTAAACTTTTACTCTTTCAAAGTTTATTGTGAATGTTATATAACAGGAACTGCCCGTGTCCCTTTTTAAGTTCCTAAAACAATATTTGTGGAAAGTTACTGAGAGTTGTTATCCTTTCCTGCAGGTATATGTTCAGAGATCGGAAGGATAACAAACAATGAACATTAGGGCTGTTTTAGTCTTGGAAAAATTTTAGGTGCTTTTAGCAAATGGACAGCAGACACAATGAATGATAGAAAAATAAAACTGTATTAGTTTTATAACTTATTTAAAGAAAACACATTAATAATGCTTACAAATAAACAGAGGAAACATAAATAGACAAGTACACAAATTACAGAGTTACAGTCACTTCTGGGAAAAGATACTGTACTGTACTGTATACAGTAGCACAAATAAAAACAGGCTAATTATAAAAGCGTTGTAAAATAAATCTAATACAAAAATCTACTATTCCTGATTCATGAGAAACTGGGAGCATCATATTGTCAACATAAAAAGAAAGTCCAGTTTAATAACTGGTACTCAGAAATACATTAATATAAACAGCACACAGCAGTGACCCATTTATCAGCCATTTTCATCTACTGTACATCTGTGGACGCTCTCAATTATTGATGTCGTGATGTTACATAAAGGCAGAAAATTAAATAGAACATGTATATTACAAAAGCAAGTTTGTCATGGTTTTAACCGTAACTAGTCTATACTGTAAAACTTACCGAACCAAAACATTATCACCAACCACAAAAAAGACATTCAGAAAATCCCTTCATTTAAAAATCAAGACATGAAAAATAATGACCTAAAATAAAAAAAATATAAAATATATAACATAAGGTGCACAATCATACTAACATAAATATTCTTAAGACTCAGTTAATACTTGATTTTGACAGGCAATAATGATACTCCTGGTATTGTTATTATAAAATTGTGTAGCTTCATACACAACTGTGCTAGTTCCATGTCTTCAGTATTCTTCACAGTCTCTGTCTTCTCAAATTTCATGTTATTTATTGGATTAGTGGCCGTGTAATAAGCAGGTTATGTTACAGTCAGCATTACCATGTACATTATGACAGATTATGACCATGTACAGTAAGGCTGAGTCTACATCATTTACATCAGTACTATTACGAGAAACCAGGGCTTGCGACCTTACAAAGTAACTTATGTGTTGTACAGTCTTCTTACATTAACTTTTGGGAGGTGTTGGAACTCCGTTCCAAATTAAAGAGATGAAAATACTAATGTTTCCCACCACACCCAGAATTCCCGTTTCCCCTCATTTCTTTCAACATACACACTGGATCTGCAACAACAAAATGGATCCGTTTAAAATAACAACCTCTGTCTGTTCGCACACACTCTTGCATTATAAATAATAAAACGCTGCTTTATCCATTGTCATTCCAAGATTTAAGACAAAGAAATTAGGAATAAAGAAGATATTGAGTTTTAAGGGGTTGAAACACTAACATATCAGAATCTCTGTGCTGGTTGGTGTCCTACTCCTGTTCCTTGAATCTGATTGGATGAGAGGCATTCCAAGAATGCTGATGTACACCCAGACGCCTAATCGATTTGTATCACTCGGCCACAGTAACTGTTAAAATGCAACCACGTTTTTTCGATTGTCAGAGCTCATGAAGTTAATCAAACACATTAAACGACAAATCATAAATCCATGGTGTAAGAAAGTAGTTCCACACACAAGAAGGTTCTTGGGACACTTGTGATACTGCTTTAACATCACGTGGACTTCGCTATTGGCAGATGCCTTATTGCTTTAATGACCTTTAATTTCAATTTAAAGCATTTTAATTCCCTATAAACCTCCCACTAACGCTTAATAAATGCAGGCCTTCTCCTGACCGAATGAATGATGGTTTTAGTCAGTGTACAAGCAATCCAAAACGCTTGAGAATAAAAGCCCTGACATTTATAAAACCACACTGACCTTAAACCCCACACAGATATAGGACAACAGTGACGAATGTGGCCTTTATCCATTCTTGAACTGAAGGCTTAAAAGCACTGTTAAAGACACGCTCAGAGAGGAAGTACTGCTTTACAGTTTTTGTGTAATCGCGTTCCTGGGATTTGCACGTGTAATTACCGTAACAGTCATTCGTCATTACCGGTATGAGCAGGAGACATTCTGATTGGATCTGCTGACAAGGGCTGCGTTTGTCTCCATGTTCCCACCAGTAAGTTGCATGATGGGAACTGACAGGGCAAGAGAGGTAAAAGGGAACCCTGAGAGGCACCGAGTGTTGAATTCTTAAAGGGGCAGTTGACGGTTCCTGCAGGTCTCGCTGGAATCTTCCCTCTAACAAACATAAACACAAATTGAAGATAAATTAGTTCTATCTTCGTTTCTCTGTATGTAAACAATGGCCAATAAATATATTAAAGATTTGACAAGGTTAATGTAATAACATACTTGATTTTCCATCACATACATGTGTTTGTCCGTCAGCGATATTTTGTATTCCTCCTCTGAAACACAATCAATAAAGAGAAATATTAAAAATCTGTTTTTTACACCAGTTTATGTGAATTTTCCTGAAGCTTTTACAGTGTTGTGGGCGGCTTCAAATGCATTGCTTTCTGGTCGCTAAGGTGATCCAAGTTGTCCTTAGTGTGTTGCTGTATGGTTGCTAGGGTGGTTTCTTTCTGGTTTGCTTCCAAGTCAAACGCCTCTATGATATTATGATCCTAAAATTTCTCATAACTAGTGCACTAGTTGCCCAATCTTCTATTAGCAAGTAAACAAAAAGAATCAAACAAAAAACAAACAAAAATGTTGATGTTTGAATGATGTTTGTTCACACACAAAATGGTGGAAAAATGTATCAACAAAATGTGCACAGAACACACTTAGTTTCCGATGTGCACCCGTGTTTTGTCCAAGCGCAGTAAGGATCCCGGGAAAGAACACAATCCTGACAGGAAGTGCCGTAGTCCCGACATCTCTGCAGGTCCAACACGGACATCTGATCAGGATATCCTACAAACAGCTTCTTCTGGACCCACAACCAAAAACACCCGGTGAACATACAGTAATACGGATTCATAAAAAACAGTGTGAAAGTTTTGTTCTTGTATTTATGGATTACCTTCTCAGAGTCCAGTTTCATAGACTGTACGGGTGCCGAGCCATTGCAAAGATGTGTTTCAGAGATGATGAAGGCTTTGGAGTCATCCTCTAGGATTTTGAGGATCACGCCATTGGCTAATAGGAAGAGAGATGTAGGGATGAATAACAGGAATAACAAATGTGATCAGCTCAGCTTATATCCTGTGGTTATTCAATAATGTGTCCATTGCTGAGTGATTCTGGGTGGTTAGAATGGAAAGTCATTTTGTGAATGCAAAAGTCTCTGCTTCAGATACAGAATGAAGACCACAAAATGTTGCTTTTAAAAATCTAGGAACGTTCAAAACTTTTCTTTGTTATGGCTCGGTTGTAGAAACGTTATTAAACTTTTTAAAATTCTGTAACATTTTTAAAACGTTAGACTAACTACATCAGAATAAAGTTTTTGATTAATATATAACTTTAAAACAACATTCTGCTATCATTTCTCCATGAATGTTTTAATAACTTTGAGATAACTTTTAGAAAAACCGACACTTTTTAACCGACGCTCCGAGAACGTTCCCAGTCAGCTGGGATTTTATTGCGATATAACATGCATTGCATTGGACCGCACCTGTGGCGAGCAGAAGCACGTTGTGCATGCTTCCATTTGAAGCTTGGACTCTGTCCACTGCTATCTTGGTGAAGTTGTCACTGCTTGTGAAGAAAGGCTCGTCTTTATGAATAGGATGAATCCAGTCCTTCATCTCTGGATGCTCTTTTATTAACATGAGGGCATGAATGGGAATGGATTTGCTGTTTCTCACACACTGGAATGGAAGATGGAGTTTTAGAAGTTATTGGAAGCTTGAGAAAAAAAGAGGCTATTGTTAATGTCCGGAAATCTGACTTTATGACCTAAGAGATGATGACCACTCATCTCATCAAGTGTGAGAGTCTATTTTAAAAGCTATTGTTGGGCATAATAGCCTTGGTTCACGAACTGCGGCTATAAGAACCATGAACAATTCAGCATTAAGTCAAAGGTAAAACTGATACAGGAAGTTGTTGGGCACAAACATTATAATTTAAATGTTAGACAACATATGAATTTACTTGTATTTTGAAGTGGTCAAAATACAAGCTGCCGTTGACTCAGAACGTGAGGACAATCGTTACTTGATGACAAATGTGGGGAAATAAGTGGAGACATCTGTCGTCATGGTTTATTCTGAGTAATTGTGGTTGTGTTGAAATGGAGCCCAATGCATCTACAGTCAAGATGAACGTATAATTAATAGCCTGGCAAACTATTATGGACTCATTCATTGTTTTTATTTGATTTGGGATCTGTGGGTGTGGCCTTTGGAGAATTCAGTGGGTGTGGCCATCCAGTGGGGAATTGTTGTTTTGGCTTTATCGTGACCAAATCTTAAACATTTTACTGTGCAAACAATGTTATGATATTATCTGTCCTATTTATTGTATTTAACACACCCAAAGTGTGAAAACAGGATGTTTGGAGACTTGTTGTTCTGAAATGTATGTAGTTGCTCACCGTTCCGGGTCTCGGGCTGGGAATCTCTTTCTCATACCCTTTAAAGGAAGATGTCTCAAAGATGCCATTGAGCTCTCCCAAGGAATATATGCAGACAGCAGTGGAGTTCCTATAAAAGAAGCGATTAAAAATATGCGATTAATACACAAGCCACATTCTTCACAAATAAGTCAGGGTGAGATAAGTCATTTCTACACAATTCTACCCAACAAACGCTGGGACACGAGATACGTGCTGAAGGTTCAAGAAGGTTCAGGAGGGCAGCTAGTCATGTAGGAAGTTTTCCCTTGATAGAGACGCTATTGTTATGCCTTCCTCAAAATAGCCTTTTGTTTTCATTTTTGGAAACTGGATTCTTATTATACAACGAAAACAACCTTCCTGAACAGAAAGTAACCTGGAGTAACTTCTCACCAGCTGCTGGAGAAAAGGGCGTACACTCTCGAGTCTCTCCAGTCCTCGGCATGCACGACAAAAACGTCCTGCAAGCGGTTGAAATACAGCGACTCGCTAGGAATCCCACACACCAGTCTTGCCTTCAGAAAAGACGTCCAGATGTTCTGTAGGATCTGCTTGGGACCACCTTCATCAACCTACAGTAAAAGATCAAATAATGCTAATGCTAATAATATCGCTAGTAATCCATTGGTGACAAAGCAGACAAAGGTCAGAGAAAGATTTCTTTCCTTGTTTTGCTTTCATAACCACCACTGAGAGCAGTAACAGTCTAACAGAAGAAAAAACATTCTAAAAACGTTTTGATAGATAACTTCATGGTTGCTAAGTTGTGTACTAGGGATATTTTCACTGGGAATCACAAATTAAGATCTCAGTTCGGATGTGTGTAGGTCTATGTCAGACGTATTCATGAATAAATCATTTAGACTTTGTAAACAGGTTCAGTTGGTTCAGTCATTAAAAGGTTAAAATTCAACTCAGAAGAATAATTCATTGACAGGACAGAAACAAAACAGGAGACATTCACATATCCTTCAAATGTGTAGGTAGAAAAAATGTGTTGAATTCAGTTTTGCTGGCCACTTCTCAACAACAAGGAAATACATCAAATAAAACACACCAGTCATATTAACAAAATTAATGGTGCTTTTATTGTTTTATTTGGTATCATATATTCCATTTGGCATCATATTGGAAACATACCTTACATACTCTGGCCACCCTAGTGATCCACGGATCTGCTTCTGGACTGGTGTCCGAGTTTTTCTCACGAAATAAGACATAAATCTTCTCGTTCGTGGGATCATCTTCGCGTTTGGCCAGGAAACTGGAGATGAAAGTGGGTTCTGTAAGGAGATTCCCAACAAGGGTCAATAGTTTCTTAGATCCTTAAATCTGAGAAAAGCAAAGACTAGGGCGTTTTCTTTTTGGCTGTGGCTTGTTGTGTCTAATAAGCAGATGTAAGGTCTGTGAAACTCAGAATTATTGGTTTGCTCAGCTCACTCTCGACACAAACACACTTTAAAGATCACATTCAGGAAAACTCTTTATTTAGCCGAGCAATTTCTGTATGCGTATGTGGGTCCTCAATATCTGATTATATTCTCGTTGCATTATTCCAAATATAGCTGAAATCAATGAGGAGCCCACCAGATGATACAGAGAGCATGTTTCCACCAACCTGAGACCCACTGATCATGCATCCATAAACTTATTCGACTTCCAGCTTTTCTTCGAAACTGCAGAAGTGTTCCATCGCTGTAAAGAGGGGCTGCAGTGTAGAGATCTCCATCTAAACATCAAACGCTTACAGTAACATCCTGACACACTCATAAATACTGTACGTACTGTACATACTGTACAAATCCACAGCAATCCTCAGGTGAACACTTGCTACGCGAGATATGAAGAATTAATAACGCTAGCTTAGGTGTAATACTAGAAAAGACGTTGGAGATCATTCACAAAGTCTGTAATCCGATTGTAATCCGATCCGAGCCTTAATCCGATTGGACCTCACACGTACCTGCAACCAGGGATATGGAGTTTTGTGTGTATGTGTAAGGAGAGATCCCGGTTCCATCCAAAACCTCAGTGAATCCATTATTTTCTTCAGGATACTGTGGAAAATGAGCATAGATCAGCAAAACATAGATCCACAGAGAAACACTGTTTCACGTATGTAGGTCACACTGCTGCCCTCGCCATACTAGGAAATCAAATGTATAGGGCATAGAATGTATAGAATGTCACCTATAGCAAACATTATAGAATTCTAAATAAATATCAAAGGTGATTCTATAGCCTTAGATAGAACTATAGATTCTATAGTTCTTACCAGTTTCCAACACCCTGGTTTGCCTCCATTTGTTCCACATACAAATGTGCTGTTTTGAAACTGCTGGATTACTGTGACAACATTCTCACAAGCCTTCTGCACGAGAGGAGCAATACTAATAAGATTATGAAAACATAATCAAACTCCTGTTTATATTCTATTCTTTAATAATATTATGAAACTTACCGCACCACAAAGTTCTGGTGGGTTTGGATTCAGGGTCAAGTTCTACATAAACATAATAATAGCAACAATGAAATATATTTAGAAATCAATTCAGTAAATAAGACAATGCTTACATGCATTGACAATCTTAAATGCATGTCATGCTTAAAAAAAAAAGAAAACATAATATTTGATTTAAAAGCCAGAGCTATACAGAGCTATGACATCATTTATCTGATTAAAAATTTAACACAACTAAAGCAACAGCTTTCTGGACCATATGAATAAATACATTTTTCATGATTATCTGTCATATTCTATTATCCTGTGATCAATTTCCCATTTAGACATACAGTTTCAGGCCTGAATAAGCTTGATAAAACTCCAGGGTCAGCTACTGTATAGTTTAGGCTACTGAAATATATTCAAAAGCTATAATTTAACTTAGGCTTGTCCTGCTTATTACCAAACACAACTTAAACAACTAAAGCCAAAACAGAAACACAGCACTTTCATGACACTTGCATGGTAAAACATGGGGTTAGAGCTAAAGTTTAATATTCAATCTAAGTATCATGTTATTTGTGAAATAATTTTGCATTTATAAAAACTCATGTAGAAATTACACATGAACTGTAATTAATATGCATTTACACATAATTTCTAATGTATATCAATGACCGCCTTGTATAATAATTACCTTCAAAATATCACCGGTGTCTATATCAACCTGTAGCAAAACGTTTATTCCTCCCACAAACAGATTATTCGATGCATCCTGCTGGAATAAGACTGTGTGCTTATAGTTTGTGTTGTATAACAGTCGATTATCACCTGGGAAGAAATTGCATTGGGTAAAGTCACACTGTCCATACGACAAACAAGATTTAATAAGCTTAAATCAAGTATAATTGAATACAACAAATCTTACTTATACAATATAATATAAAAACACCTACAGCGTTGAGATTATGTATTAGACTAAACACAGACCATATGTCTCATTCTTACCTTGTCTAAGAGTTATTCTAGGATTAGTCGAGTCTTTAGAGCAAAAAACAAACGGAAAGCACAATCCATAAATAAGACAATGATACGATACATTTCCATTGATGGTAACACAAACCCCCCGTTTTAGGAACATGGTCCTGAAGTCTATAAACTGACCGCTCGACGCAGCTTGTACATTATACAGCCACTACAAGAGCACCGCCCCTATCATTTATAAGCGCCGTTATAAATTTGCCAAAACTTTCTTTTATTGTGCACTATACAAGTATCATGTATGCATTGTTGTTTTAAATAATATTGCATTATATTTAATGCAACTGAGTTACACGGAGTTACATTTGCGCTCTTTATGAAGCTATAGGCGTAAACGCGTATTTGACGTCATTGTGCGTTCATATATCAGTACATAGACTAAAACAGATCAAATGTGATACACAGGCTTGTAATAAATAAAATACATTTAAAAAATGTGCTGAATATCTCACGTGAAACGCAACAAATTCGGCGTCATAAATTAAACAAATACGAAATAAAGGTCTAGAGTTTAAATAGACGGATATCTGGATGTTTTATGTTTATTACAAATATATAGCAATTGTATATGTATGTATGTGCATATGTGTGCTTGCACAACACATAACCCGTCAATTAGTTATATAATAATAATGATAATAAGCTAAGATGTGTTTGGTCACAAATGCATGTAAGAATGCAATCCGACGTTTGTGCATTAATATCATCTGTGGTTTTTAAGTGTTTTAGTTGATGTTACCAAAAAAGGGCTGAGAGGTTGTAATACCTTTATCTGATCTGTTTGTTGTTCCATCTGGAAACTGTGGACTGGAGAGCAGATTACACTGAGCTTCTGTGAGCTAAACTCAACAAGCCCACAGTTCAGCTCAAGCTACAGGCTCAGAATCCAGAGACTGACTCCACAGTTCTCTCCATCAAGTTTAGAGAACTGTTAACAAGTGAAAAGAACTTGGTAAAAGCTACTAACTTACTAGTTAGTTCATCAACTTAATACAACAATTAATGCATCTGTTTATAGGATCAAAAAAAGATTATCAAAAACTCAAAACTCAAACAAGCACATGAATGCACAACAGTGAAAGTTATCCTTTGTTATTTATGTGCAATGAATCTGACTTTATATATAAATGTTGTTTTTGAAACCGTTTCTAAGATTTTAATCTACAGATGTCCATTTTGTATTGGGTCTTAGTTTAAGCAGCAACTTTAGAAGATGAGGAAGGATGAGACATATGGTTACACAGGATGGGCATGAATTAAAACAAATCTTTTTTTAGCTCTTCTGGACTGGAAATAAGGACCTTAATTTGTTTAGTCTGGCCTTCGTATGCTGTGTGCTGTCAAATTACCAATGGCACATCATTAAGCTAGAGTTTTTCTAAGTCAACCAGATTTTTATTAACATTTGGTTATCGTGTTGGCTAAATACTTAATTTGCCACTTGTTTGCTAGTGTGAACCAAATAATTAAAATAATCTTTTAAAGTGATTTATCCTTATAAAAAAAATGATTTTGTTTTAACAAAAGTTTTCTTAAGCAAAATCTTAAGCAAGCCAGAGTCTACGACTCCATTCTGTTGCCATCACATCAAAGCCTAGAAAGTTAAACTAACCCTTGATAAATGTCAGACAATGTCAGACAAGAAAGAAAAAAGAAGGCTAAAGATCATTCCCAGCAATCAATGTAGTTTGATGTGGTTTTCCATATTGGAATGTTGGGGTTTTTCCGCTCCACCATGGGGGACGAACTTCTGAAACACCCATCTGCGGTTCTACACTAATGAGACCCCACACAAGCTGAGTTTTAGGGATAACTGTAGATCTGGCAACCAAATGGAGTCTGGCAAGCAAACATGGGCATGGCATGTCATGTTTGAATATGAAAGCTTGAGATCACCTGCCTCTGTCAACATACCCTGAACTCCAAACATCAAGCGTTGGCAGTTCCATAGAGTTGCATTGTGGAATGTTGATGGCAAATGAAAGTGCAATACTATTTATATATATATAAATCATATTCAATATAATCATATTTAATATTTTAGAGCGTTCTTTCAAATCTGTATGACAAGGCATTTGACAAGCTCATCTGTTTGGCAACTATCATGGAACCGAAAGTTTGTACAGCTACAGAAACGTTTCCTGTTTACGGTCCATTTTTTGCCCTCCACACTCAAAGATCTTCTCCATCTTCACAAACTTCAACAGTGAGAATAAAAGCACATTGTCTGGTTGTTTAATTTTACACAAAACCTTTGCCCTCTTTAATAATCTACTTTCATGCCATTTCCCATTTGTAAAAGCCAGGACGGTACTGGAGGGATCTTCCAAAAATGAAGATAAAAAGAAACACAAAATGGAAATTGCTGTTACCAAGGCAACAGATTCTGAAGCTACTGTCCAGTCTCAATCTATTCATAGTCACTTGGTTTTGCACGAATCAGTGCTTTGCTTTGTTGTGTTCAGACTGCATATAAAGCTGAGATGGGGGTAAAGTGTTGAGACCCCAGATCTATTTGTGTCACAATGCTCCTATAGAGGTAGTAAAATTGGGTCGGTGTCGTAAGACACGTTCACACTGAATCCGGTTTTGCTTTGGTTTTTCAAACGTGATCTGAATCACTAATTTTGCAAGTAATAAAACTGGATCTGATTGTTCAGACAGTGCAATCAATATAACAAGGAGAAAAACACCTGGAATCTGATCTGCCCGTTTAGACGGAACTGCATTTCTAAGAAATCAGATGTTTTATTCTTGTAGCCTGGATGCAGAGTTACTGTGTAAAAGGAATGAATTTAATAAGTGACCACAATGGATGAACAACGTGTTTAAAATGTTAATGATTACTAAAGCTATTTTTTTAATTGCAGATTCTCCACCTGAACACCAGAAGCTATAATTCTGGTTCAGTTTAGTTATGCTTCACTTCTCACTTGCTTTTTTAATCTGGATTTAGTGACACTTTCATGTTCAGAGATCTGCTGCTTGACCCTCAACATTATCATCACACTAAAAGGCCAAGACACAACAATGTTGCACATGAAAATGTCAAACAAAAGGAGCTTAAAAACACTGAAACAATGAAAAGATCAAATCAAAAGCCTCTGAAGAAAACAAAAAAAAACAAACACACACACGGAACGAGCAGCAGAACAAGTTACAAACTCCATTTTGCCGTCTGTTCACTGTATCCTTGTCCAATAAGAACTGCACAAAATATTTGCAATACCATATATTGTGTAGAATTTGTATCTTTGTTCCAATTTGTTTATTGATTTCTTAATTTATCTTAGCATTTTGTGTAAAGCTGCTTTGAAGCAACGTAACATTGTAAAAAGCGCTATATAAATAAAACTGAAATTGCATTATTAGTACTGAGATCCTGATTTTACTTGCTTTTCTTTTAAAGAGAAAACAGGAACTAACCAGAACAGAGGCCAATACAGGAAACTAAAGCAAAAATAAATCCGTCACCAGCAGGAAAAGTATCGATTTGTTCTTGACATTAATGCAGAGGCGATTTGTTAAAATGCTGACGCAGTTTTTATCCAGATTCTGTTGCAGCGTGACAGCAGCTTTTTTGCAGAATAATTGCAACATTTTGCAATTATTATATTCTATATTATACTATGTAGTAAAATTAAATACTGTATTATATCTTTTTTGAGTGCTCAATCATCTCCACATTTTTAAAAACAGTTTATATGGTTTAAAAATAAAAGAATATTATTAGAAGTGGTATAAATTTTAAAACTTTAAAAAAGAAACTTTGCTCCATTTTAAAGGCATACATTTTGTGTTTTTAACAAGAATTTTAATTGCATGAAAATTATTAAATTGGTACCAAGTACCTTCATCAAAGTCCAACAATTTTAACTTTCCCAGTTATTAAATATCTGTAAGAAAATTACGGCTCTGCTCAGGAAGACGTACATTCCATATGGAATTCAATGGCTCACTGTATAATTAAGAGGAGAGATCTGATCTGGAAAGGTTTGAAAGTTAAGGATATTCCAGAGGCCACCTCTGATACAGGAATACTGGACTCCGGACGCTCCAGAAGATCACAACTGTGAAGCGAATTGTGTGTTAGTGGCTGACATTACAACAATAAAGCATTACTTATGCGTTGTATACTTACTGCCAGGCCTCTTTCACAGGAAGGGAAGTGGACAAAATCGCATTCACGCTGCATCCATGAGACTCATACAGGCGTAAAAGAAGGGCATTCATTTTTCCTTCCGCCTACAAGAGAAAAGGAAACTGTGTTGACATGCTGGTACCAGCGAGTCTGCTGGGAAAGGTCACCGCCAGGATAAAGGTGGGCACCTGTTTTATGGTCTCCAGGATGACCGCAGATGGGCGTACCGAGAACGCGCTCCAAGGTTCAGAAATGACGCTGTTGTGGAGGTGAAGTGGGAAGTTGAGGTTGTAGGCAGACTGTATAACTGAAGCATCTTGGAAGGTGCCTTTTTTAGACAGTTATTAAATTAGTCATGCTTGTTTTGTCTGGAAATTATGTATTTTGAGTATTCAATGTATGTATTCAACGTAGTTTAGCACCAACCTGTGTGTGGCATAATGGCGTAGACGAAGTTATGGAGTCCCATATCTGCGTTGGCATCTGGGGCTTTGGGAGCCCTCAGCCTGAGTGGGTGAAACCAGACAAGACGCAACAGATCTTAATAACCTGTCTGTGCTTGTGAGACAACGATAGTGTTGTGTTTGTTCACTTATTACCGCTTGGGTAACTTACAGGGACAAGGTCATGATGTTTTGGTGGATGGAGTAGCCGTATTTAGAGTCGTTAAGAAGAGCCACGCCAAAACCATGCTCAGCCAGATCAGCCCATTTGTGCCCCCACACCTATTAAATAAACCATGAGATCATTCAAACTTCTGCAAACTGTGTATGTCTATGTACAGTTCTCCTAAAAAACATTAAACCGGAGACAATACAATGAGACACGCTAGCTGAAAAGGTTCATTGATAAACAGCCAACTTTAGTATAAGTCCATCCCAAGACCCACCAAAACATATTTAATTGGAAATATGGGGAAGATACACATTAGTTCTGTTTTAGTAGAGAATAGGTTTGATTTTCTTGAGTGCAAATGCTGAGGGTGTTGTTTGGGACAGGGCCTGTTTGGAAAGATTTCACCACCTGATAGAAAGGAGCTGTACATGAACAAAATATAGCAGCCTGGAAGTTTTGCCAAGAGTGGACTGACTTAATTAGAAACAGCTTTGATTAAACCAATTATCCACAGTACCTCAAAGCGAGCCCAATCCCATGAGGTGTTTCTATGTGTAGGCCTCTGAAGGTGTCCAAACTGGATCTCATAGGTAGCGTTGGGGCTGCGTACCTGCACGGGAAACTCCACCTTCAAAAACTTGTGCGCTTCCTCCCAGTCCACCTGAAAACAAGATGTATCTATTACGCTTCCCCAAGCTTCTTGAGAAACCGGTGGGCTTAGATATAACACTCAAGATGATGCAACCTAAAGCAATTAGCACTCCCTCACCTGTGTTTTGAATTTGATATAGGGGCAGCAAGCATCCAGAACGATCTCTTGTGTAATTGTACTCTTCCCACTGATTCGTACTGAGAAAGTGACACTGCCGCGGACTCCACCCGAGTTCACCACCTTGGCGGGTTCAATGACCTCAATAACAGGCTTCCTGTAAAAATAGACCTGAGCCATGAGGATTATGACATCATCTTGTGTTCAAACTGGGGTCAAAACTGGGGTCAAAGCTGTGTTCACATTGGATCGGGATCCAATTAACTAAGCTATCCAACTGAATTTAGAAGACACAAGCTCACCTTGTCTGAAGGTGGTAGTCCATCACATCCCAAGCATCCCAGTACAGAGGAACGTCATCAAACAAAACGAACTGATTTCCAAAGGAACCTTCAGAAATAGCTTCCCTAAGGGATGTAGACAATTAATCGATTTGATTTACAATAAACAAACCCATCAGTTAGCTCACTCTTGTTGGTTATCATGTACTTTGAAGAACTACTGATATGCACTGAACTAAACTATCAAGGGTCATAATAATGAATTGCTGGGTAACAGTGAAGATAGAAAGAGGGAGTGATGAGATAGAGGGATAAGATAGATATGATGGATGAGATGGAGGGATGACGGATGGATGGATGAAGGGGGAGGGATTGATGGATGATGGAGGAATGAAACGTATGGATGAGATGAACAGAGTGATGGATGGTAAAATAGCTGATTAATAACTGAATAATGATGGTCAGTGATTGGTTAAATATGTTTGCAGCAGTTACTAGCTGATTAATGATGCTCAGTGATTTGTTAAATTACTCTGCAATCTTTTTAGGCTTTCCTGACACCATAAAACAGTTGCTTGGCTGGTGAAAACACTGGACGATAATGTGCATTTTGTTTGAGGGGCCTCCATTATGACTCACCTGTTTGTCTGGACTAAAAGCAGAGACATCAAACGACCCGCTCGATCTATCACAGCCTTCAAAAGGCCATTCTCCATTTTAATGGACCCATCGACCTGAAACAAGAGCCTCCATTGATTTACTGAAAAACGTGTGGGGTGAAGCACAAATACAGAATAATGGGAAAGCTCAAAGTACCATTGTTGTGACAGCAACAGACATGGCAGGTTCAATTGTCTCAATGACTGGAGATACGCCCACGCTTGGAACTCGCACCAAGGCTGTTGAAACAAGTCAGGATCATAATGCAACGGGCTTTGCTGTTCTTTATTAAAATCCTACCCTGTTATTAGACATGACTAGGAGATTGTGTCTTTGTGGTTTGCCTGTGTGAAGGTCATCTGAACAATGCTATCTTCTGTTTTTGGAGTACCTAATCTTGTTTGAGGTTCCTGCCCTGGTAGCAATACGACCTCCGTTCTCTCCCAAGGCAAAGAGTTGAACACGGCCATGTTAGATCTTCCGCTGTGGGCGGGATCAGGTCCCAGTGATTCACAGGCAGCGAGAAGAAGTTTGGACCCTGTTGTCTGTATCTCTGGAAAGATAAAGTCAAGGATCATCTGACGTCAGTCCTCAAATGAGCTGCAGATGAGCCAAACTGATGCTTTACAAAGACTATTATAAGCTTTTTTGGACTCGACCCTGGTCCTCTTCCATTTAAAACAGACTCTAGAACATATGAAATATTCATTAAAACCTTACCCTCATAATACTCTAATGCGTCTTCAACAACCATTTCAATGCAGCTTCCAGGAATGACATCATGAAACTGATTGAGCAGCAGCAATCTGCAATAAAACCCCCATAAATCTCTTGAGAATTTGAGGTACGCTGTTATCACCAGCATGTTTCAAGGCTGAGCACCTGCCTCCACAGTTCCTGAAGTTTGCATGCTGGGTATGTGAAGCTGTTCTTCTTACACAAGGCCAGGCAGCTCGCCACCTCCACATCATGAAGCAAAGCTTCACACTGCCGATTGCCCAACTTTATCTACAGCACAAAAATATTAACTTTGATTTAGTGTATAGAAAGACCTTCCTTCCTTCTCCACAGCTGAGTTCTGGAGATAAAATCCACCCAGATTCTGCTTTTACACACCACAACATAACCGTTTTACAACTGACCAAACACTAAATAAATACAAAACTACATATTTTGCATCGGTAACATCTCACAATAAGCTTTGTTAACATTAGTTAATGCATTAGCTAGCATAAACTAACATGCAACGAGCAATATATGCATACAGCAGTTTGCAGTTGATGTTGGTTAATGCAAATTAACTATTTTAAAAATCAGTAATTGTCAGAATTAGGATTTGCATTAAGATGAATAAATGTTGTAAACATATTGTTCATTAGTAATTTACGCTGACTAATGTAGTTAACTAATGTTAACAGATTGAATCTTATTGTAAAATGTCGCGATTAATCTCACATTTGTAAGTCCCTATGGAGAAATTGAGTAGGAAAAATACTTCTAAAACCACAAGGACAAAAACAAGTGTGGGCAGTCACTTGACAGCACAAGGAGATAAACAGAGATAAACAAAACAAACCAGAGGTAACACATCCAGTCTAAAGTCTACAGTGATAAACAACTGGCTTATTGCTAAAGGCCTAAAATGGCTCAGATTATAGTGAACAAACCCTTGCCTCACATAAGTGAACGTCAAATAAATTTAATTATTCAAAGTTTACGATGTGACTCATCTTATGCAAAGATAATCAGTGCATGCACAATGTAATAGCTTAACCTTTGACCTTTGCTTGGGTGGTATAGGTGCCATTGTGTAGCTCGAGGAAGAGCTCGCCAACCCAGGTGCACAGCAGGGAAGAGTCCGATTCCAGCTCAGAGAACAGCAGGTCAGGACTGGACATCTGAACCCTGGATGACACAACCAGAAATTCTGATTCGTTTTATTGACGTTGGTATGTGTGACACATTCAGTGTTATATATATTATTCACCCTTGTCTAAGCAACAGGAAATGGGTGTTTGTCAGGAAACTGACTTTGGAAGACCATCTGTATCCCGGACGCGCTGTAGACGGTCCAGCATCAGCTGCGTGGGGCCGCCGCCCCCATCCCCGAAACCAAACAATACCGCACTGTGATTGGCTCGGCCCTTGTCCTTGTTGTTTTTTACTGTATTAATCAGCTGTATGGAGTTAAAGAAGGGACAGCTACAGTAAAACTACGTTTACTGGAGGGGACCGAATTATCCACCATATGGTGGTGTACTTACATCCTCCACTTTACCCTTCATCTCATATGAATTACCAGGTGGAAAGTGAGTAAGAACTTGGGTGCCATCAATGCCTTCCCAAAAAAACGTGTTGTGCTGGTGAAGAGAGGAACGTTTAGCACTTAAACACTGTAAAAAATCACTGTAAATTTTTTTAGATATATGAATTGCTTGGCGTCTGCACAGTTGTGGTTGGAACATACCGGGAATGTGTTAACAAGGTTCCAGCTCAGCTTCTGAGTGAGAAACCGTGAGATGCCACAACCTTTCATGATCTGAGGGAGCTGAGCGGAGTAACCAAACGTGTCGGGCAGCCAAAACTGTGTGAGACAGTACGGTAAGGGGTGAGATGTACAGTACGGTAAGCGGTGAGATGTACAGTACGGTAAGCGGTGAGATGTACAGTACGGTAAGCGGTGAGATGTACAGTACGGTAAGCGGTGGGATGTACAGTACGGTAAGCGGTGGGATGTACAGTACGGTAAGCGGTGGGATGTACAGTACGGTAAGCGGTGGGATGTACAGTACGGTAAGCAGTGAGATGTACAGTACGGTAAGCAGTGAGATGTACAGTACGGTAAGCAGTGGGTTAATATGTGTGTCTGGAATACATGTGCAATGTGGGTCTGGTTTGTTTATAGCAGTGACTAATGTATTTTGGTTTGGCTTGTCTGGTCTCAAGACCTCAAATTAGTCCAGGTCTGTTAGCTTTGATCCACATGCTTAAATTAAACTCCACACATACAAGCATACAGTCACATACAGTCTCTCAGAAACAGCCAAGTTGATGACTCATATCGCACTACATGTTTCTGTCCAATCAGATGCTGTCTGAAAATGTCCCTCCCCTATAATATCACCTACAATCACCTTTACGTCATGGATCATGGATGTAATGAAAGTAAAGCCTACTGTCTTTTTTAATACAAGTTTGTTGTTGTTTTTTTACAATCTGAAGGGAACAAACTCTTCCCGTAATTTGTCAACCAAAATCTCCAGTTTTAGAAATGCACAACCATCTCGCATTCCTTTAAAATGTTTAGTTAATACAGATGCCTTTAATGGTGCTGTAGTCTGTCTTGGTATTCTCTCTCTCTCTGTCTGTCTGTCTGTCTCTCTCTCTCTCTCTCTCTCTCTCTCTGTCTCTCTGTCTCTCTGTCTCTCTGTCTCTCTGTCTCTCTCTCATCTCAAGGCTCATCCATGGGTTGTGTGAATGTGTGCTTACAATCTTTTCAGGCTTGGAGGAGGAAAGACACAAGTTGTTTTTTCTCTGTAATCAGTTCTTTCCCAGTAAATGTTTATATCCAGGCAGATAACCGTTTATGTGGAATTAATCAGTAGGGCTGGGCCTATGAGTTACTGCATCCACCCCACATTGCACCTGTAGCTCAACTGGTACAGAATTATACTAGTCAAAGGTCAAAGGTTCAAATTCCAGAAAACAGATCACGCTAAACAATATGACCGCAACATAACTCAACGTGGATTAAAGTGTCTTTCAAACTTGATTGTAAATCTGTATGAACACTGATCTTTGAGAAAAAAAATTGTTTCTTTCTAAAGCAATGCTTATGTGTTTACTATAGCTCACTCTGCAACATTCTTTCAACAGTTAAGGAACATTCCTTTAAAATAATGAAGGATTTCTGGGTTAGTCAACTGGTTTTACCTCTTTACAGTATTTGCCAAATTCTTCCTTGAAGAAGTTCTGGCCGTGTAGAAACTGTCTGACCATTGATTCTCCGGAAGGCAAATTTCCATCCTAATCCAAAGAAACACACCAAATCTATTAGTTTAAATCTGCAAACTACTGGAGTTAATATCTCACGTTGTCATTCATATCATTTAGTCGTACCATCTCCACCCATGTGCCTCCAACAGGAATAAACCGACCTTCCTGAACAAAGTGCTTGATCTCTGAGAACAGATCTGGGTACCAGTTCTTCACCCACTGGAACTGTTGTGCCTGCACACACACACACACACACACACACACACACACACACACACACAGACCCACACGCACAGAGACACAGACCCACACGCACAGAGACACAGACCCACACACACAGAGACACAGACCCACACACACAGAGACACAGACCCACACACACAGAGACACAGACCCACACAGACCCACACAGACACACAGACCCACACAGACCCACACACACAGACACACACACACAGACCCACACACACAGACCCACACACACAGACCCACACACACAGACCCACACACACAGACACACAGACCCACACACACAGACACACAGACCCACACACACAGACCCACACACACAGACACACACACACAGAGACACAGACCCCCACACACACACACACACAAAGACACAGACACACACATGTAAATGGGCTACATGCAGAACACCTTAAGTGGGAGGTCAGGAAGTTAAACACTTACGGTACCTGTGAGCAGGTGAAGATAAACTCTGGGTTCTTCTCCATTAGTCTGATCACAGTGATCCAGCTGCGAGCACATTTCCTGATGGTCTCTTCATACGGCCACAACCACGCTGACAACAACACATTTAACAAACCTCAAATCAACAACATTGACTCTTTGTGTTATTTTATAAGCAACACATAGAATGATGATAGTTCTATAATCTTACCGCTGTCAATGTGACAGTGACCCATGGCATGTGCCACATGTTGGCTTTCTCCGTTTCTCTGAGAAAAGAACTTCTCTGATAGGCTCCGGGCGGAAGCAAATGAGCCGGGATTGGCTGGGTCGCACAGATTCACCATCTCATTGGCTGTGAACAAGGCCTGGTATCCACGCTGCTCTCCTTCCCCTAGTAACTATCCAAAAATATGAAGCTCATTACAGGTGTGAATAAATAGGATCATATATTATAAGATATATAATTATAATAATTTAATATACTGTTATTATGTTTAACAGCACAGGGTGGAAATTTAAGCCACATACCTTGACCATATCCACAAGCATCTCAAAGTCGGTGAGAAGCTCTCTGACATCCCGATGGAAAACGACAAGCTCCGCTTTCTGTAGAGCGAACTTCCTGTTTGGATCTGGGGCAGCAATCATGGAACCTTGTCCGGCTCCAAATAGTCCATTGCATGCCAGTTCAACATAGAGAGTGAGGCTGGATTGAATGGAGATAAAAACAAAAACTGGGAATCAATGTACAAATACCAGAATTCTTAAACGGATGAAAATTTCCACAAACCTGTGAGGGTCACTGTCCTTCAAGCACTCGGTCAGAACGTAACTGGTCTTCTCACCTTCTTTCGTCAAACCCTACAAGAAGAAAAAGCACATTTTCATTGCGTTTCATTGGCTAATAATTCAGTAGTGTCTGACTACAGCATCATGCACAATCAGAAGTTCATATGGATGTAACTCGCTTGTAATGTGGACATCTCCAGCCAGATAAACATGTCAGGGTCTTCTTACCTGGACTGGCCGTTGGTCCCGCCACACCATCCCCTCTCCATCACTCTCCCATCTCAAGTGTACCTCCCTCCCTCTCCAAACATCTGGGATCTTCAGAACCACTTTGAACCAGCAAGTCCACCATCTGCAGAGAATATACAAGCAATAAATATATACAGCTTCTTCAGACGACTTGTAAACAACATTTTCAAACATGCACAAACTTACGTGGGTCCGAATGCGTCGCCAACCTCACAGGGTTTAAAGTTTTGCTGAATTGCCTCTAAATACGGGATGCGTTTCTCAGACTGATACACAGTTATGGACTCAACTGGATGAGTTTCTCCAAACAGCCTGCAAACATTAAGTTTAAATCACTACTCATTTAATCCATCAACAAGATCTAACAGTTATTGACCCCCAGTTTGCAAGAAAAAACGCAAGTGTCACTTTTTGAGGAATAATATACAAGCAGGTTAGGAGACATTTAATGCATTTTTATAAAAACACATGCATAATACAGAACAGCAAAGCAAAATGCATAAGGTCTTAATGTCGTTTACCTTCCTCTAAGATTGCAGTCTGTAAAATAGATATCGGAGATGAATTTCTCTGCTCGCTCCAGTAGAGTTCGTCTGTTCTTCAGTACTGGTTGGTGGTACATGATTGAAAACTGGTGTAGTTTGATTAAATGATTGGAGAGATCAGCGATAGACGCGTTGCTGTAGTTCACCAGAACCCGGAAGAACATGCACCATAATTCTGCTATAGTATCACATGCCTTGTGTTGCGGTTAATACACACTAGAGGGCGCCATTGCAACACGAGTTGTATGTTTTGATAAACATTTTTCAAAATATTTTTATTATATATATTATTTATGATATTTTTTATTATGATTGCATTTAAATTATTATTTACCATCAATTGACTTTTAATTGCACCGTACACCGTTAAAACCTAAAAGTGCTCCATTTTATTCTGGTACACTACATCTATTTGTCCACTAGAGGGCGACAACAAACAACAAAAGAGCCATTGGGTGACTGTACGAGTGTGATGTACCCATGTGAACTGTTTTTTTATCTGGTTACTGCCTCATTTCAATCAGTTCATTTATGAGATAAGATGATCACTGGATGATTTTGAGTTTAATTTCTTTGCTGTATCAACTTTTTAAATCCAGTTGTGTAAGTGTTGTAAGAAATATTGAAGTTGTCTTATAACCTGAGCTGTGCTTCCTTCAAAACACAGGTCAATGAATAAAAAAAACTCATATTTTATTCATTCATTTATTTGCTTTAAAGATTAATGGCTTTACATTTAGTTTAACAGTGGCTCACAATAACTGATAATACGGTAAATAACCAAAAAAATGAAAAAAAAAAAAAACTTTCAAATTTCACAGTTTATCACAAATACACATACAGAAATCTAATACAAGTATCCAAATCACATTATATTTACTTAATATTTTTTCAGTCTGAGGAGAATCTGTTTCAGGATTTAATGACTGTTCGGGTGATAAAGTGAATGTAAAATGTGGAGAGAAGCAAATATTTTTATTATCTGTTAAATGACACATCCCCCATAAGGACCTAAAAAAGCTGGTCACCAGAGTGTCCTTAACTATTTAAACCAGTTTAACCAGCAAGACTTCTTTGGTCAGTCTCCTTAATCAGAAAGATCATGCTGGTTAACCTACTTAAACAATGTGTTTTGCTAAACAAACAGCAAACCAGCACTAACCAGCTTAAACCCTCTAGAAAAGTAATGGCTGGTTATAAGATAATCTTGTGGTATGATTAGTGAAGCACAGTGCTGGCAACATTAACGTCATGGGTTAGATTCCCAGAAAACACACCAACTAATAAACTTTACCAGCTTTTAAAACTTTAAATGCAGTCAGTCTTAAATTAAAGAGTCTGCTACAAGCATCAATGTAAATGTAAGATTTAAAGAAATCTGTTCCATGGATGCCATCTACCTACTGTAGTGTCATTCCGATGCAATTCCGAGTTTTGGAAAACCAAACAAACAACTTCCTCTGGGATCTCCACAGTCAGATGATAATCATCATAATAATTGCTGAATAATCATCATTTTTAATGTTTTTGACAAGATCTATTATGCCACACACGGTTCTCAGCCCCCCTGCTGATCCCCCGGCAGTGCCAACTCAAAAAAACACCTCATTAAGTCTTTCAGTTCACTTTAAAATTATGAACAGGTGTTTGAGAATCTTTTCAGCACTCGTAACCCCAATCATTCAAGTCATTGAATATGTACACAGTGCATGAATTCACAGTAACCTCTGAAAGATATTTGTGTGGCTCGCTGGGTGTGCATGGGCGTTTAGTCTCATGACGGGCAAAGTGGGGTCAGAGGTCAACCTACACGCTGACTGGACAACAATGCGGGTCGCTCAGTGGGAACCAAGATGGACGCTTTGCTTGGGTCCTTTCATTGCTCTAATCTTCCGCGCAGCACAATAGTAAATACAGGGTGGGGATTTCAAAACTACCCATCTGAGGCTGCCACATATCCATGCTGGACCATAACACCCTCATTGCCCTGGGCAGCAGCCGTCTTTTCCCACCACGTCAGCTTGGGTCTGCAGAGAAAGATGTCATATGTTGGGCAGACAGTGAGGAAAGGCCACCCTGGTGCATCTACTGTCTTCTCCAAACCATAATGATTTGTCCATCTCAAAGTACCGGGTTCAAAGTCGCATGGCAACCGTTTATAAGCAGATGGTGACCGTTGTGGTCAATACCTCGGAATAAATGGTGGTTGAAGGAGAGCAGGTCGCAGGATTAACGTGTAAAATCTCCACGCGTTCTTCAGTCATTCGATTTAAACATTCCACGCACGCAACCAACCGGTTCCCAAGTCAGCAGGTCCAAAAGCCAAGAACACAAATTACAGAAAAATGTATGTTGTGCTTTTTAAAGGGAGTTTTTAGGATCTGTTCGGTGCTCAGACCTCATCAGATGTGGGGAAGTTATACTTTGGATATGTTTTCTTCTTTCTCGGCCCGCTTGTATCCATTCTCTCTCTCTTTCCGTTCATCACTTTTAGATCTAAAAAAACAGAAGAATGGACAGTGTGTTGCTCACGCTACTTGTGGTGGGAAAAATGCATTGTTACGCATCAGCCCTCTGAAGTCTGCCTGTAAGTGGCTGTGTAATTTCAACTATATTTTAACTATATTTTGACTATATTTTGAATATATATATACAGTGCCAGCTATATATACATTTATATACATAGCTTTACTGACAATGGCAAGGTCATAGGTTTTGTTTCTCAGAATACAGAATACATATATACTGTACACACACACACACACACACAAACACAGCTACCTTTGAATTATAAAGGTTCTGACATTTTTGTCAAAATTGAGTTATTGACATATTCTTACTCTAATATAAAAAAAATGCATTTTGGGTGTTTAATTTGAAAAAAAAAGTTAAGTTTTGATATTTACAATGCAAAGCAAAAACTTTAAACCTCAATATCTCAAAACTGGTCAAAACACAGATAGAACCTTATAATTCTAGAGTAGCGATATGTATATGCATGTATATATATGTATGCGTGTATGTACGTACATGCATACATATACTGTATATACACATGTATATATACATGTGTTGGAGGTTAGTTTAACTTTAATGTAACTTACCGTTTCCTGTACAGACAGCAGATTAATGTAGTAATCAGTATGAGTCCCAGCACAGAGGTCAGGGTTACTGTAACCAGAGCACCTGCACAGAAATGTATCCCACAATTCATTGCATGTTTAATTCAGAATGACTTTTTTTAGCATAAAAAATTAGCATAATATTTCATAGGCTTACAGTAATTTTTTTTATAGAACTGTGGACATATCAATACTAACCTAATATCAACCTTAAGTAACCATCACAGTTTTCTTTCCAATGAAAGCCAGTGATAACGTACATTTTAAAAATGCTTTTAAACAACTTCTTTAACTAAACACACTGTGATTAGCTTCTTGACAAACAATCATCACGTATTAGTTACACAACTGACACAAACACACGATTATGTACGTGTTGTCAAAAAAGTTAGACAAACATGCACGTGTGCCTGGACGCAGTGGTTTAAAGTAAAGATGTATTTTGGGCTCTACAGCCATGCTACAATTACATCTTAACCTTAGATACGTCAATAATAAAGGCCCTTTAGTCAGGCTAAAGGCACAAACATGCCCCCCAACATATGTTGTCTTATGTCAACAGCAGTTAGGCTGCGGCTGAGCTGCGCCACACTGCAGCTGCACGTCACTGCATGACCACCGACTCGCAGCCTCACCAGCATCACAACAAACACGTCACGTCTGTTAGCCAGAGGTTAGGAAATGTCTGACATCTCACACACACACACACACGCATGCACACACACACACGCATGCACAAGCCGCTGATGTTATTGTAACATACCCCAGTTCATCCAAGAAAAGTCTTCTAAGTTCAAAGAGAAGAAAAAGAGTAAATTAAACTGAAAGAAGATTCTTCACAAACAAATGTTCTGATTGTTGGATCATTGTTGTATATAAGAGCTTTTATGACTATATAAGAATTTATTAATAATTAGGGATGCTCTAATTTTTTTAGATCATTTGTACTTTTAGAAATGTATCTGTCACACCACTTATTTGTCGAAGTGCATAAAAGCTAAAATGCGATTAAAAATTAAAACAATCTTGAAATACTGGTGACCGCATGCAATAAAAAAAAACACTTTCTTATACATCCACAAACATCTTAATCTGAAATTATAGATACTATAAAATCGTTTAATAAAAACAAACAAAACTGTCCATGTCATTTAGCAACTTACCACATAAAAATCTTCAGACACAAGTAAACGCATGTTACATAATCTATTATGTAATTTTTAAACACCAAAATAAAAACAATGATATTAAATGTTTCTGTTATTAGTGAAACAAACAATACCGTTGTCACTTCCAGGACATTATGCTTTTATTGTGCAATCCTCAGTTTAGACATTACAGAAAATATACGTTGCCTATATAGAGCTCGTGTACAAAAAGGAATTTCTGCTCTCGGATCACACCCATAAATTTATAGAATTTTTGTTATAGAATGAAGCTGTTAAAATACTTAAATGCTGTATTAAAATGCTGCTTTTGTTCTTTGTGCCTTTAAATTCTTGTATGACTTCCAACCACAGAAAACAATTACTGTGACATACGGCTCAACATTCCCAATAAAATGTAAAAACATGCCCCCAACATTATGGATGGTTAATACGGTTAATATGGATGCTCAAGTTATGTGAAAAGTTAAAAAACTCTTGTGTTGTGGATTTATCCACATTCATTTGTATTTATGTCTGGCGAATGTTGTCTAGCATACTATCCAGTTTAAAGTAACTGAAGTTACTACAAAACATTTTAATATACATTTTTTAAACAGAATATAAACATTTGTTCAAGCTGTTGCCACAATATTGTCTGTTTTTGTCCTATCAGCATTTAAGAGCAGCGAAAGCAAAACTAGTTACAACAAAGACTCTAAGTCTCTGAGACAAAAGGGTCAAAGGAGTCCCGCCAAACTAGATTAATATTTGTCAAATGTTGTGCTGGCCCAAAGAGACAAGCTGACTAAATTTTCTGAGTGTGCGTGACTGACTACAGCGGAAATCGAAGCTTCCAGCGATGTTTGCGGCCTTCACTGGTTCTAATCTTCCCATTCAACATGCTGAGGTTTGTGTTTAGCAGAGGCCACGTTAAGGTCCTTGAGGAACGTCGCTTGAGGATGCGCTGTGATACTTTTCTGGTTTGGATATCTATGCAACCTGATTTGCCTCCTCGTCTGTCTCAGTGTAGCTTTGGTCAGTGACTGTTCAAGCTCAGCAGCCTCATCCCTAGATCTTCCCTGTATGAGTTGCCTTATGGTCTGAAGGTCCAGTTCAGACTTGCCATCCAAATAACTCCTGAGGTTCAACTCTGGGAACACGACTTCTTTCAAAGCCTGGACCATCTGACCCTTTTCATTACGTCCCTGTAGTTGATGATGGACATTCTTCTCCAGGGATTTAAAGCACAGCTCTTTATGACTGTGTGTAGGCAAGTTCTTGCCAGAAGAAACGTGACCGGTGTAGCTTGGAACCTTGTTCCTTGGCCACTGTTGATTCTGAGTGGCCTGACTCTGGAGACCTTGCCTTTTGGTGGCCTTCCACTTTCTGTTCACTCCAGGTAGGGGATTCAACTTTGGCAGAAGCTGGTAGAGTCCCTCATCGGCCAGGTCCGCAAGGTCACCCACCAGAAGCTTCTGGACAACTTGTCTTCTCTCAAAGGGGGATGGCACTGAAAAAATACCATGCAGTCCTGCACCAGACACAATGTAGAGAAAGGTTCAGGTATAACACTGCTGTGGACAGCTCTACTTAGAATATGTAGCGCTGAGGGTAAAAGATGTTGGACCAGCAGGTTTCTCCATAATTCAGCCTTAGGAAACATTGCCATGCATTAAAGAACATAGACAGGTAGCAGAAGACCAGATATCAATGGACTGAATCTTCATGCAAGGATGTTAGCAAACAGCCAAATGGAAGCAGACTAAGGCTAGAGCATCTCAGGATGTCAGGAAACCGAGACTTCCTCTCAAAGCAACAGAATGCCTGGCATTTAGAAGGAAACGCTGTGGTGCACCAACTCTAAAACTCGGTTTAGAGGAAAAGATTTATGTCAGTTGAAGCATCTAATTTGAAACCCAGCTTTTGTTTTCGAAGAACTCTCCAGCAGCAAGATCTTTTATTGAGGGAGAAAAAGTCAACAGTGCATAAACGCAGGCCATACGCAGATGTCACAGGAAGAGAGAAAGACAGCTTTGAAGTTCATATTTCGAACAATTTTATGATGGGAAAATCATGTTGCTCATTTTCAGCAGATACTTTAGCATTTAACATTTTTATAATCACCAGCTTTTAAGTCACAAAGACTCAAGCCACAAAACTGATTCTACTCACCATCCTTGAAGGACACCAGAACCACTCTGTTGTCGGTCTGCTGTGGCTTCCGGTAGTTTCCGTGGAGAGGCACTGGAGAAGATTCTTGAGCATAAGAGGCATATAGAGCCGTGGCCAGAGTCACAAACTGTGTGAAGGCACAACAATTACACTACTGTACGCAATATGGGCTGTTACCATGGAAACACAACCTAAATAACCTGCATATGAGAACCGTATATAAAATATATAGAATTGTGACTGTAGTTTATTGTAGGGATAACTCACAATAGTTACCGATTTCTGTAGTTTTGACATTTTTAGCATCAGTGTTTAAATTTGCATGTTTCAGCTGTTATGTAAAACAGATTTGTAAAACCCTTTGTATGTCTTTCTAAAACACTAACTCAATTTACACTACACTAAATCTGTCCGAAAAGACTTGTTAGCAAAACCGTGAGCATTTAAAATAGAACTTAAGCTAAACATTATTAGCATGGCTAAAGTACCTGTTTGCCAGAAATGGTGACAGGGTTCCTGAACACGGTCCACAGCACGCTGGCATAGCAGGGCGGTGTTGTCAGAGAACCATCGTAGCGGTAATATTCGTTCAGAGCGGCTGGTAACAGCTGACGGATGTTAAAGGCGGGAACCTGTATTTTCTGATCTGTCAGTTCAGGGGACAGAGAGGAGCGTGTGTTAGCTTGCATTGATGTATACGCTGCAACTACAGGAAAAACAAACGTTAAACTTCACAAACATACCTCTGTACTTTATTCCATTGATGTATCTGAAGAGGTTTTCAAAGGCAGGGTTAAACTCTCCAATCTAAATGACACAAAACATTAAATTAATAAAAAACACGCACCCCAAGAACATACAAGAGTGGTTTTTTTGCAGTTATTTTCTTTGTAGTTTTGTGGTTGTTTTTGTAGTTCAGGCAGGTTTTTCAAATTAGCATCAACCAAAGGTTACGCAATCAACAAAATGCCACAGTTCTTTAACTACAAGTGGGAGAACTGAAATGTTCAATATAATACAATAATAAAAAAGAGCTACACAATTTATCCAATTACCACATATTAGTTATGTGAGAAATATTGGAGATTATATTGAAATCTCAGACTTTGGTATTTTAGCAAATCTGAGCACAGGCTGACCCAGCTAACAGGAAACATTTTCTATAAAGTTCTCTCAAAGTTACCCAAACCATTCTTGCAGTAAAATTAAAATAACATATTTTACTTGTATGGAAACGTTCCAGAAACTTTCTCACAACCTGTTAGCTGGGGAGACAGTGTTATCTCTTCTGAAACCCCAGAAGACACACACGAGAAGTTACCACAAATTTGTCTGGACTCACCTCAATAAAAACTCCCAGCACAGCCAGTCCATCTTGCTTGTCCACTGCCATGGAAACATTAGCGTACTTATCAGAATTGAAGTGCACAACATGCATCTAAATGCAACAGAAAAGGGCTTGTAACAAGAATCAATACATTCAAATAATTACATAATCTAACGATGCCATTTACATTTTAATCTAAACAATAACAACAAGGCAAAGTGAAGTAACCGAAATAAACTTCTACAGCAACAATAAAGCCATGCATTGGAAATGTATCAGTTGACTTCTGTTTAGGCATGCTGTTCCACTAGCTAAGGAATTCTGGGAAAAGGCCAAAAATTTTCATTGTGTCTGGTGGGAATGTCAAGTCACAGGATGTAACTTTTGGCCTTTGGAAAAGGACAATTTAAACCTTTACTACAGAGCCACGCTGAACTAAATTTCAGAATTATGTTCAGACACATTTTCACATGGACATTTTTCCTTCATAAAAATGTCATTATTAATATTATTTAAAATAAAACCTAATTAACAATCAAATATAAACTAAAACAAATCAAATAATAAAGCTTAAATGAAGCAATGTTTGTGGCAACAAGCATTAAAAAACAAGACATACCTAACTTTAAATTTTCTAATACTGTCATAAGAATAGATTAGACCTTGTTCTAAATCAATAAACAGAGATTGAAGGGTTCATAAAACCTCTACTTTGTTTATTTCTGACAGCCCGACAGACATTACAGAATATTGCATCATGACCACAGGTGTCCTATAATATTGTCTGATGACATATTTACGCAGTGCCAAACTGACAAATGTCACATGCTTTCTAATCCTCTACACTTGAGGTGTTTACAGTAACGCACAAGGTCTCATCTTGCGGCTGGGCACGTGTATATCTGCTTTACCTCTGCAGCAAACTGCTTCCCATTAACAGTGTGTTCTGAACCAATAAGGAGGCTGGATGTGCCCCAGTGGAAATGAAGCTGAGCTGCGGAATATCTGTGAGGCAAGCTGGAGATGTACATGTCAGGGGTCAAGGACAGCTGCACTGTGGACACAAAAGAACAAGCACCACACATTTCACCTCCGGTAAACTTGTGGTTAAAACAAGTAACTTAAAAGTAACTGTTTAACTTTGTTTTCCAGTCTGACTCACAATCAGGTAAAAAGATAAACAGAATTAGCCTTTACATCTTAAAATAAAATACAATGCAAAACTTGCAAAGGCCAGCAAACCTTCTTGTAGAATTCTACCCCCATTGGACCCCAAAAGGTAGAAATTGCAATGCCTGATCAAAAGTATAGTGTGTTATCTATATTTTGTGTAAGGAATTCTGGAATATCATTACAAGTTAACGCTAAGCTAAGCTAGTAGGAACTGGTTGATAGATGGATGCTCACTGACCCAGGTCAAAATGTCTTTCTGATATTTCAGCCCCTAGATATTTTTAAACCTTAGGTGTCTTACAAAAATAACTTAAAATATCACTTTATACTTTTAAAAATAGCACCCATCCTGTGACAGGATTCCCATTTGACAAATTTTACAAGCTTCTCAACTTTAAAAGCTGCTTAACTTTTTTCCAAAATAAATCTGATCCAACTACAAAGTTCCAGATGCAGTCGGACGGACAGGAAACCTCATTAGTATTAGATAAAGAATTTTTAGAAAGGTAGACCCTAAATAAAACTACACTGTATGAAAGTAAAACATACGTATGGATAATAAAAAGGCACCTTTGACTAAAAATACGGCCAACAATAAACATTACCAAAAAACGAAGCACTCGTGTTATTGTTAAATACGTTACTTTAGGTCAAAACCAAAACTGTGCAACATTTTCCAGACTAAAACATAAACAGGTTGTTGCTTTATCATAATAAGTGGGGGATTACAGAAAACTGCTGGTTAACTGCACGTTAACCTAGAAATTAAACCGGAGAAGAAAGACAGTTTCACGAGTGTCTGACGCACAAGTCCTCATTAGGTTAACGGCCACAAATCCTTTAATATATTAGAGCAGGTATGAATTTTCCTAGAGACTTTACGATGCGTGTAATATCTAGAAATGTACTTAAAAGACATCTGGTGTTTTGGCTGTTGTAATGTAAAGTGTAGACAGTGTGACTAATAATTATCCGAGATTAAAAACATAAAACAGGCTTGTTATTCATTTTGTACGTGGCTTTTACTAACAGGAATGTCCATTGTTGCGCAGTGTAAGCGCCTCATTGGTCGACAGGTTGTAGTTTTGGACCTGGATGGGTTTTAGGTTTGGACTGTATTTTAGCAACTGTGTTTGGAAATCAATGGGCGACTGAAACACTCCCCCACAGAACGGGTAGTTTGTGGACCATTGGCGTTCTCCATCAGGTCCTGTAAGAAAAATCAAAGAAGTCCAATATTAGTGGAGTGTGCTCATACCCAGCCAACAGATACTGTTCTTAGAACATGTTATAACGTTTAGAGAATGTGACTAGTGTTTTCTAAAAGTTCTCTCCAAGTTCAAACAAAGTTCTTGCAGTAATGTTAGTAGAACATTTTTAACGTTATATTATGTATACCAAAACGTTATTCTTAAATTGTTAGAGGAACGTTTTAAAAACGTACAGAATTTGACAGAAGTTAGACAAAAGTTCGAATAACATTCTTATAGCCAAATGCTAAATTAATACAATGTGTAAACAATTGGATGTTTTGAACATTCCTAGAACTTTCTAGGAACATTTTTAATGTTTTATTACTTAATGGAAATGTTATGGAAACGTTTCTACAACCAAAAACTGTTACCTGGGTACTTGAGATATTATACTAGTTAGAGATATTATATATGTTAGAGATATAGAACTACATAGTAAATGTTTTGCTATGGTTGAAGGGTGAAAAAAAATCCTACAGACTCACAAAGCAGAAGAGACACGGGGGGGTGTCTACAATACCCTACAGGCAAGACGTTTTTTATTGGTTTATTAAGCTACCTTCCACAAACCACATATTAACATATGTAAAAATCTTGTTTAAATATGTTATCAGTCTTTCAGTTTTACATCTATAACTTCATGTTTTTCTTTTGTATTTTTGGTCTGGCCAGAATTGGACTGCATGGCCAGAAGTTCTGGTAAGTCTATGGGTATGGTCAGCTGTCACAGAACACTGCCTTACTAAATGAATACTCTCACATCAGTGCCACACCCAACAATAAAATATAACATTTGTTCCTCTTCAAAGAAGACTTCAAAGAAGAGACTTCAAAGTTTTTACCAGAGTTTATGCTGGTTTTAGAGACTGTCTGTTTTAAATACTAAATACTAACTTAGTACTGAGTGAGTATGAAAGAGATCTCCTTCAAATTAAGTTCAAAGATCAAATTGTTTTGTTATTTAAAACCTAACAAACTTCTTTTGGAAAAATGTTGAAGTGAGACTGTGTAAAATGAGTTTCGCTAGGATCTCTGTGTTATCACAAACAATTATTATAATATAAAAAAACAGCCATTTGCTTCCCACTGCTGGTGGTTTGTTAATAGTTTTGGTTTGTTGCAACTTCACACACAGTTGTGATCTTAAAACACCACATTACGGTGTTGTGTATGTTTTGCCCATTATGAACGCGTTTGGGCTGTAATAACTGCAGGAATAAAACAGAGTGTCTTTGTAGCAGCTTGCCAGTTTCTAAAAAGGACAAACTGAGGCCCAACAATACAGTTAAAGAAGCACATTCAACTCTTACGGTTATAATTACTCACTGTCCAGTTCATTTATGTCTTTTAATTAGGACTAACGTCTCCATCATAATCGCAACAGATGCTTGTGGCCAGCCCTCAGCGGTCTGTTGCATGGACGCAATAACCACCGTCACCCATAATGCGACGGCGTAAACGTACGGTCAAAACGGCCGCAGGTCTCTGGTGTGGCAACTGCTGGAAGCTGCGATTGTGTTATTTCAAATACAGTGGTGCAAAAGAATGGTGATTTTAAGTGGCTGCCATGCTGCTATGTGGCATTGTGGGTATTTTGGTTGCTAAGGTGTTAGCGCATTGTTATGTGGTTGCTAGGCTGTTCTGCATGGTTGGTACGGAATTGCTGGGTGTTTTTTTCATTGTCTCATCTCAAGTCTCTCAAAGTGATATTCTGGTCTTTAGATAAAGCTTGGGAGGTATGATGAGGGCAACTGTGATGTTTGTTGTTTGAGGTGGGGGTAAAAGTCATTTGTGGTTTAGTCTACTTCTTGAGCTTAGGGGTGAGAAGGTCACCGGTAAAAATGGGCCAATAAACGTCAAGGGTCCCATGAATTTTTGGAATTGTTTGCTCAGATCCTTGCAAGCCTTAGCAAGAACCACTGAAGATCTTGCTGACACACGCGCAAAGAAATCAGCTATCAGATATCTGCTCTTTAAGTTAATTGCAAATCCACAGGCTCATATCACAGTTTTAATTGGTCGAAAACATCGTGAGCCAAGGAGCTGGCGAATCTGATTTCATCTCGATTTCCTCCAGAGATTCAGGCAGTGAGATGTTTGATGTCACACTGCCTCTGTCAGAAAGCCAAAGAGAGGCCTTCACTCAGCAGGAATCAGCCGAGAATGTCAAGTGTTCTCCGGATCAGCTGGCACAGAGGAGCCACTCATACGAGCTTTGTTTGATAGAGAAGATAATATCTGCACTGTGTTGCCCTACAGCACAAGCACTGCAGTGTTTCTGGTTTGTAGAGCGATCGGTCATGGTGTTTCAAACAGTGCTGTCTTTGGCCACTTCACTCTGTTGTCACATTGTTTACATCTCCAAATATAGTCCTATATTTTATTGCATTTTTATTGTAACTGCATCACAATTACTTCTGCCTATACTTGAGAAGAGCAATTAGAACATTTCAACGCCTGCATAGCAACACCCTGGCAACCACCTAAAACACCATGACATCACCTTTACATGTGTCACTTATACTTTCTTTAGGATATGTAAAAAGTTTAGTTTACAAAGTGCTGCAGAGTTTTTCCTTATTAGTCAGTTGATATTCATGTTGTTATACTGGGCCAAACATTTTTAATCCACCAGTTCCAATACAGCACAAAATAAATCTGCACACAGAACAAAAATTGATTTAACAAATAACTAAAGAGCAAAAAATAGACTCAGCTAGTCGTTGCAATGTATCGCACACAAAGACAAACTACTATAAAAGTACCATAAAAGTTATACATTGTTCTTTTCTAAATGCAGGCAGCTATAAAGTTCTACAGCGAAGCAATTAAAAGAACAATCTAGTCTTAAAATATAGCCACTATAATAACTCTTGTCTTGCAGCTGAGGTCCCTTAAGTTTCATTCTCTCTTATTCAAACCAGTTACATAAGAATCAAAACTAACTTCTTACGTTTGTTTGAGTGTTCTTGGTGGTTGCAAGAGTTTTGCTCTGAGAGCGTTAAAATGTTTTTGTTTGTAAGCACTATGATTTTTCTTGGATGTTCTGAGTGGTTAGTGGGCCAGGTTCAATCAGGTTAAATCCCTTCTGATTAGGTTACGTTTGTGGTTTATTTGTTAAAGGACTAGTAAATACGTTTATATGATTTCCACACGAGACACATCATTTGTATCTGTATTCATGTAATGCAATACTATGGTACTGTATGCACTCATAATAATTCAATAGGGTCGTCGTGCAGGCAAATACAGCCAATGTGTGATAGTGGAATGAGAAGTCTGTGGGGGTGAGGGGGCGTGGCTAATGACAAACATGGTTTGACAAACATGGAGCTACTTAAAGCCAAGGGGGGGTGGGGGTCACAGGAAGGTCAAATCAACACCACGGGTTCCTTTCCTCCAGGAGGAACGTGTTCTGCGACACCTTCAACATGGCTGCCAAAGGGTCTCCATGGCGACAGCGGTATGGCATGTTGGGATTGTTAAAGATAACAGTCGAATAACCCACCCAGGAATAGTTTTGACTCACAGGGATGGTAACCAGAACCCGGTTTGATTATCCAGTTGCAGGCAGAAGACCAGAACAGCGCAATAGCGACCGTGATGAAGCATGTTTATTTTAAAGGTCCTCAACAGTGTGAAGAGCACGTTCTGACGGTGTGTGTGACAGATGATTGAATGACCTTCTCTACTGAAGTGAACACTACAAACTACACACTACACACTAGTGAACACTACTCTGATCTTTAGAGGAAGAGCATCACCATTCAAATCCTCCAGCTAATGCTAAATATCATGCTAATTCTGATATTTGAAGGAACACCGGTCCTACAATGAAAGGATCAATCTACCCCAAATCACAATTCTGTCATCATTTACTCACATTCATGTCAGTAACTTATCGATCAAGTGTTTTTACAGAGGAAAGAAAAAGTAAATAAGTCACTGTAAAATTTTTGTTCGTTTAAATTTTTTGTGAACCGTCTCTTTAAACGATTTCTTCGCTAGAAAACTCCAATTAGCCAAGTAATAGTGCCATGCAAACTTATAAAGAACTAAACAACAACCTACTTACCACTGTACGTCCATTTTGCCCCTGAAAAAGAATGAAACAATCGTTAAATGTTGTGAAACAGAATACTAATGAGTCGGGGCTCATTGAGAAAGACACAAGCTCCTTTATCTCCAGACATTTCATGCGGGTCTAAAGGAGTGACACAAATCTAGTCAGAAATCAGTCAGAAACGCATTCCAGTGGAGCTTGACTTTATTCTGGTTGCTACCTGCTGATGTGGTCAGCGCTGGATACTTTCAGTCGAATGGACCGTCAAGCCGAGCCAGAACCTCGCTGTTTTTCTCAGCGGCTATTAATGAATTACCCAGAGACTGTGTAAATCTGCCTTCGCATAAATGGCCAAAGGACATTAGAAGTCATTTAAAGTCAAGGCATGTTTAATTCAGTATAAATTTAGTGTGAATTAAACAACTTCTTTAAACTAATGAGAAAACAAATAGGAATACAGCCAAGATGAAACCGATTAGAAAAGAGGTAAAACTGTACAATTTGATTTATTAGTTAACATTAGTTAATGTATTAGCTAATATAAAATATATTTATAACTGTTAAGTGTTATATAACTTTATAAGCTTTTGATTTTAAATGCATTAGCTGAAATTAACAAACTAAGACCAAGTACTGTTAAATGTTGGTTTAGATTAACCAAGTTAGTTAATTGTTACCTAAAAGCTTTCTGTACAATAAATCCAATCCCATCTTACAGCACTGAGCACCTCGCATGAACCTTACAGTTTCTTAAAATATAGTTCTGGAAAGTTTTGTAAATTACACATAAAATTATGATATTTTGCAAATATGAAACAACTTGGTCACTGAGGGCAAAACAGGGAGGTGCAAAACTCTCCCCAACAATTTGTCTCATTTTCATTCACAGAAGTTAATATTTCTTGCTAGTGTGGGAGCACAGGTTTCTCCTGACCTATGGCTATGGGGAAGATCTACAGATAAGATACTAGCCGTGCAGTCGGTCAGCAACTGGGTCTTAATTCTGCGTGACAAATGCTTCACCTGTGGTTTTCCAAAATAGCAGGTCGTTTGAGGTCATCTGACCAATTCCAACCCAGACACAGATAAAAACCATCCCTGCAGATCTTTATGTGGCTCAGCCTGGAGTTCATTAGGTTTCAAACAATAATTATAAACTCCCACGTATATTTTTTTAAAGCAAATTTCCATGATTATGGTTTTTACATCAATACAGTTTGAGACCAGAGGGATAATGTCCACTGAAAGTGATGAAAATGTCAATTATTATATTTTGATATTAAAGTTTTTGCTTATTGATATTTTCAGAAGAGGTAAATCTACACAAATATCCAGAAGTATCACAAAATATATATATATATATTTCTAACAGAATGTAACAGAAAAATCTTTCTTAAATTAAAGACCTCTATCTATCATATCCAAATTATATCCAAATATACAGTTTTTCATGCATCCACACCTGCCAAAACATGCAATTTATGGTAGAACTTAACCAAACTAACAAACAATATTACATTAAATGTGCTTTAATTGTAAATATCATAAAAACAGGTTCATTAATACTCACACTTTGCTGATACGTGTAAAAACATGTTTTTAAATAACATATGAATGAAAGTTGGGCTCTTTAAAAACACTGAAAGATGAACTTACCCCAGGATGCAAGAGGACACGCGAAGAGGATGATCAACACAAGATATGGGCTATTGATCTGCATTTCTCTCTCAGTAGTCGACTCAGAAGAGAGCTTGTATCATGCCGTCTTCATCCACTTTTATACCATCACGCTCCACCATGTGTTGGACAATGACGTCAGAGCGATGACCGCATCAAATTTTTCCGTCGGTCACGTTGACTTCATACAAAGTTAGTTGCCGTGTCTCAAAACATAGGAACTGCCTACCAAGACATGTCTGTCCACCAGAGGCGCTTTCTGACTCAGTTGTGTGTGTGTGTGTGTGTGTGTGTGTGTGTGTGTGTGTGTTCAGCTCAACACGACCGTGAGATCAAATATAATACGCACAAGCGATGCCCAGAAATGCTCTCTAGGAAGGAAGTTTTCTGTGTTTGGAGACACATCCAGTGAAGTATTGAGAACGCATTGACAAACAATTGTGTCCTATCTAGTCCATCAGTGTATTTAGACGCCACCGGGGCTAGTTGTCACAGGGACAATATCTCAGTTACTAAAGTTTTAGGTTAAAAGTCCTAATGCGGTACTCTGTGTTTTAACCGCCTTAAATTTGTTTGCAAAAAGTTCACAAAAACAATCAAATATTATCTTATTTTTGTAATAAATGTTTTGAAGTAAGTTTAAATTCAACAGGTTTGTTGTGAGACTAATCCCTATGGAAAACAAGGCATGTTTTTATAAAATAAGTTTGCATGTTTGCAAATAATATATGCAAATATAAGTAAAAAAATGTGATAACTAGCTCAGGTCTTTCTTAAGATGTGTTGTAACGTCTATAATTGTGAAGATCAACAAATATATGTATCTGACATATATAAATTGAAAGCACAACAATATAGGAGACAATGTTGCTTTTGAGGTTGTTGCTTATGATGTAAACACATACATATATATTTTAATAAATCCCATATATCTTGATATATATACTTGAAATACTTTATAATTTTGGCCAGGAGCCGAATCTGTCACATACTTTTACATGCATGTGAATTAGCCACTTAAACACACAGATGATGTATTTGCAGTGAGGTCAAATGGAAAATCCAGTATCTTGAGTCAAGTGGGTGATAAAATGATACAAATACTAAACCACTCCAGAATAAATTCACATTGTACTTAATAGAGCTAACAGTGGTGATCTTACCGCGACTGAAGTTGTTTACTGTAGTTTACTGACAACAGTTTACTGTAAATAACAGTTTTGTTAGTTTGCTTGCTTGTTATATTAATACTAGATGAGGTTAAAGTTTTATGCTGGCTTGAGAAAGCCTGGCATGTAATAGATAGATAGATAGATAGATAGATAGATAGATAGATAGATAGATAGATAGATAGATAGATAGATAGATAGATAGATAGATAGATAGATAGATAGATAGATAGATAGATAGATAGATAGATAGATAGACACACAGACAGACAGACAGACAGACAGACAGACACACAGACAGACGTTGGCTTTCTCAAACATAATAATTTATGATTGGAAATGTATTGAGTTCTAATGGCACTGTCTGAACTAAATGTGGTTATACTTTGCTGAGGTGAGTGTATGGGGATAGCTGGTGCTGAAACCTGATTCTGTGTGTCACATCATTTGTGGAGCCTTTCACTGGCACTCCGCCAGGTACTATTTTCATTGGTAACCTTTCAATAATTCTCCCGTAGTGAGGTGTTAAAGAATGGTCATGTGAACCGTCCAACGGGTCTTAGTCTTAGCCTGCCATACATCCAGTAATGTTCGATCGGTTATCTTGTGCCTTACTGTATTCTGAAATATTAAACTGAATAACTGGTATGCCTCAGATGTCATGTATCTGGTTGCACTGAATGTACAGTTCCAATTCTATACTGTACTGAACCGAGAAGCAGCCCTAATGTACAGTTCTAATACTATACTGTACTGAACCGAGAAGCAGCCCTAATGTACAGTTCTAATTCTATACTGTACTGAACCGAGAAGCAGCTCTAATGTACAGTTCTAATTCTATACTGTACTGAACCGAGAAGCAGCTCTAATGTACAGTTCTAATTCTATACTGTACTGAACCGAGAATCAGCTCTAATGTACAGTTCTAATTCTATACTGTACTAAACCGAGAATCAGCTTTAATGTACAGTTCTAATTCTATACTGTACTAAACCGAGAATCAG
>JAZGTK010000342.1:0-86842 GCA_036877625.1 Ambastaia sidthimunki
TCCCCGGAGGGCTTCTGGAAAAGGGATTTCCGACGCATCAGAAACGATTTGATGTGCCCCGAGCTTTACGACAAGATCCAGCCCACCTCCCTGTCCAAAAACAACAGTTTCCCCGCAGACACGGGAACGCGCCCCAATTCTTATCTGGAGCCCAGCAGGGTGTCCATATCAGTGCTCGTGCCCGGTCTGCTATTGGTTTTCGTCACGTCTGCTTTCACTGTGGTCGGGATGCTCGTGTTTATACTGCGCAACCGTAAGAGATCGAAGCGGAGAGATGGGAACTCTTCTGCGTCAGAGATCAATTCTTTACAGACAGTTTGCGACTCGTCCTATTGGCACAGCGGAGCTTATCACGCAGACGGGCCTCAGAGAGGCTTTGACTGTGGTGCGCACTCCCTGTCTGACAAATAGTGCCCAAAATACGCAGAAACACAAGGAAACACATGAATATATATTGCGTTTCGTAAGTGGCAATGACAATGGAAGGGCAGTTATAAACATTAGACCTCCAACAAGCCTCTGTGGGGAAAATATCCTATTTTTTGTGGGCTTCATTCCACGAAACACTGCAGTTGGGCCTCACTGTTACATATGTATAGACTCTCTCTCTCTCTCTCCCCTCAGTTCAGACTGTAAACATGATTAAAAGAGGACGTGAAAGGGTGCACGAGCGCATGAATGTAATGTAAATAACGGATTGTAATATATCTGCATGATTCGCATGGTCTCACACACTGGGAACCATTACCATAGTAAGGAAACCCACGCGACCCTTCTTTCGTGTTATCAATATATATATAAATATAAAACTATATATATGACTATATAAAAAGTGCCATTTCTTCTATTTTTGTCGGTTAGAATTTGTATTTGCTGTTTAATTTCTCTTTCTCAAAGGAAGGCGCGCGCCAGGGTGAGACGCGTTGTAAATGCATGTATTTTCTGTTTTATCGGTTGATTGTTGGTTGGTATTTGGGATTATTTAAGGTTTCTTTAGAGCAGGTTTCTCATGCATCTGCCCAGTCATCTCCTTTATGAATGTACAATGTGTTTATCTTATAGTGTGCCAGCTGTTGACATTCGGGGACGCGGATAGGCATGACCAGTTCAAGTCACCGAGGTGCTTATACTGCGCAGTTTCATGTAGCCAGTGCTGTGATCTTGTGTGTTGATGGATCTAGTCTGTGAGTAGAGGACAACACAAGGAGAGGACTTCTTATAAAAGGCGTATTTAGCAGAACTTAAAGGTTTTCAGTTTGGTTTGTTTAGAGTCCGACGTGTCACAGAAGGCACATAGATTAAGATGCCTTTATTTTTATTTATTATTATTATTTCTAGGGGAAGAAGTATTCCTTCACAAAAGCCTATTATTATTCACTGTAAGTATTGTGAGCTTTTGTAAAGCCATCTATTGTCCAAATATGAAAAGGGAACTGAACGCTCCGGTCTTTTAAACTGGATGAAAAGATGTAAATATAAGGAGCGGAGGCGCGTCTGAGCTCCTGACGTCCTCGCGTCAGATTAAAGTAGATGGAATAGCTGCCTCTAGATGTCGCTGTTGCTTCTCAAGCATATGAAACCAGGCTGAGAGGTGAAGTTTATCATTTTGTGTAACCCAAAACCTGCTTTCATATGATCAGCATTATTAGGCCGAAGCGAGACACTGTGACGACTGAAACTCGAATAGAACTCAATCAATGTACATGTAGAAGGAAATGAGTTGCACAGCGTTTTCAAAATGTCATTTTTACAAACAAGATGCAGCTAACCACTAGCATTTAAATGTCACTGTTGATATTCTCTACAGAAGTCTCATTGCAATGATTTTACAACAAGACAACATGAATTGTTGAAACATTATGGCTAAAATAATGGAGTGATAATCAGCCATCCTTGTACAGAAATCAAGCTCTGATAATTTAAACATCTGATTTGCAGACCGAATACCATCTAAAACATGTATCTTAGGTTTTAATGTTATCAAAAGCTCTTGCCTTTAATGAATCATTGCTTTCGGTTGAGGTAACTGAATAAAAAATAACAACAGTAATTCATGCTAGTCTGAAAAATGCCCATCCAATAATGAGGGACTCCAGTGTGGAAATATTGGCACAGGGAAATGCTTTTCTCTCTTACCTGTCGGTTTGATTTAGGTTGCACAAAAGTGGGTGGAATCTCAGTCCAGCAGAAGGTCCCCGTGGAGTTCCTGTCACATCTGAATGGTTCATTCTAACGTAGATTCAGGGCCATCAGAGAGATGTGACTCACGTACGCACACACAGAAAGAAAAACTGCATTAGTGCTCCCCGACCAAAACTGAAGGGTGACCTTGTGCTCTATTATTTCTGTTCTAGCAGTTACAGCTGTCCATCATTTCTCTCTTTCTCTCTGGCCATGTGTTGAATGGTAATTATTTGTCACTCCACTGTGAAAGACTGTATACAACATTCTGGCTTCAATCTGATTTGATTTGGTGCATTTTCCCAACAGTTTGTCTCAGAGTAACATTTCTATGCTTTGCTACATTTGATCTGCTTCTATTTTGTTAAATAAAAAGTGGTGGAGGATGACTGAAGTTACTCTGTTTTGTTTGTGAATGTAACGGTGTCTTTCAGACCTGTTAAATGCTTCTGTTCAAATGCACTTGTGAGATTCTGGGATTTATGCACTTGCATTACAGCTGAACTGAATGCCAAGCATTAATGTAAAAAATGAAAGAAGCTTTGTGCTGTTATCACATTAATGAAATGCTCAACCAGACACAGATGTTTGATGGATTCCGTTTAGCTTTCAAAAGGCCAGCTGGATGTAGAGGGGTCATTTCTGTTATGCAGAACATTGAATTAACTCTGTTACTTAAAAAAGGGGGAGATTTGCTTGTGCTGTTGTAATTTAAAGCATTTCAAAAATTTGTTGTGAAAACTGACCTAACAGCTCAAATCATTATTATGAACTTAACGCTGGGAATCGGGGTAAGAAGATCGTGTTAAACATTGTTTTGTTATGTACCGGCTCAATATGATTACTTAAAAATAACTAATCACACAATGAAGAAAATTCATTGGAAGTTAGTCATTAATGCCTTAAAAAGAGATGAAGTGTTATCTTACAGGAAGGTGTCAATCTAATTTTTATCATCAGTTATTATTTAAAACTATTTTTAAACAATGTGATGTATTGTTTCCCATAATTTTATCAAACAGGAGCTGAAAATGTCAGAGTAAGACCAGCAAACACTGCATACATCACAAAATCAACACTTACTGCTGTTTGTGTTGTTTCCTCAATAACATGATGTCACATCCTGCAGGGTGATGTCATTGACAAACTGGCCTTTGTTACGGGGACAGAAGAAAAGACAGGATGAAAATAGATCATGTGTTTAGACCAGAGTGATGGAATTTAAACTACACTGTTACACTGTTCACACTGTAAACTACCCAAAAATAAACTAACCTACACTGCACAGAAAGAAAGAGCAGATGAGCTGAAGATTGGTCACATATCACAGTGGCTAGTACAGCCTACAATGTTTTAAGGTTCATTTAACAAGTGGGGTGTGAGATCAGCATAAATCAGCATAAATCAGTTTGTATCAGATTATTCAAACTGACATGTCAGAGGCAGTATTGCAGTTTTGTTTTGCATATTTTTTGGTGTGGAATATAGGTCAAACTCTTAAGGCAACATTTTCATCATGTCTGTTGAAACGTCTACAGAACGCTGAAACAACAAACTCTGAACTTACATGCGAGGGCGTACAAAGTCATTTATAATGTTTTTAATGTGTGTGTGTGCATGATAAACAGATAAATCAATGTACTGAATCAGATCGTAATTTGGAAACTGACAGGGCCATGCAGAGCATTGTGAGTTAAACAGAAGATCTACTGACAGTGTACATCATCATCTGTTTAATTACAACATCTCATCATTCTGGACTGCACTGATGTGATTGTCAGTATATGCAAATTTAAACAGCTGTAACATCTGCCCTCGTCTGGCAAGTTCTCTGACATACTGTTATCTTGCCAGGAATGACTTTGTTATGCAGGATTTTCTGTTCTTTAGCATTGGTTGAGTTTTGTACTTTGCCGGTCTGGGAGAAACATTAGTCCTCTTCTCTTCAGAAGTGACAGCCACTGGTCTCTGTGCTTTCATGAGTTTCACACCTTAGCAAATTAAGTCCCGTCACCTCCCGTCAGACCCAGAAACCCGATTCCTCCCCGACACTCTTCAGTGTCTCTCACTCACAGGCTGGATCTGTTAACAGGGTTGGTTTTCCTCAGACTCTCTGTTGGATGGCAGGAGCATCACAGAGCCCTTCTGCCACCTGAGAAAAAACAACTGGCCTTAAACGTATTAAATAAACACTAATCAAATACGTGGCCTATATGAGAGTGTGGGGAATTTAGAACTGTGGCATAATATTTTTAAAAAACACGTTTAGCAGAGGCCCAGATAACCTGGTACATCATAGTTTCTCAGAATTAGCAGAACTAGTTAAAGTTGCTGTGCTACTCAAAGTAGGCCAAGGTTATAAGACTCCTAACATGAGAAGAATACTACTTTACCATGCTCTCAGTTTGACACATGGCGGTGATATTTTTGTAAATATTTTTGTAAATATCAAGGAGCATTATGGGCCTGTAGTCTTCTAGGGTGTTTCTGGTTGCTTATCTGTAGGATTTCATTATTTAATTTATTTAGGGCTGTTACTATTTCTAGATACAGTATGATTGTATCTAAACCTTTTTCTAAAATTTTCTACATTTGTAAAGACATAGTTCAGTGACTTAAAAAAGTATTAGGACTCTCCTTTTCCAGAGTCTGACATAGACAGTTATACATTCATTTCATACAAATGTTTTATACAAAAAATAACAAAATAACGAGACCAATATTACAGTATGCCAGTGGTACTAATAGTTCGTGATCTATAAACACGTTTAAATGAGACACTTCAGGCTGGGCTTAAAGGGGTGGAGCTTAAGAGGTTAGGTAATGTCTAAAAATGATCGGTAATTGTATTGGATAAATTAACAAACCAGTTGGCATTTGTTTAAAAAAAGTATAGGCGTTCACTAAAGGTACTTAGGCACCTTCTGTCAATGAAAACCTGATCCAAAGACTCAATGTCTTGGACAGGCAGAAGGTGAATTGGACTGTGAGAAACACACGAGCATTATGGGTGTTTCTTCTCTTTCTGACTGAAGGCCTCATTCATTGATTTTTCTATTTTTACTCTCCACCATCTCCAGCTCTGATGGGATTTAAGGGATTTGGGTTTGATCCTTGATGACCAATGAATCAATAAATTGTTCAGCAAGGACAAATTGATTGTTTCCTTCGGTGTGGCTGCTTTGCTCATGGAGGTCTGAACTGTGAAGGCATCATGTTGATGGAGCTGGTGTGTGTATATATTACAGGCTCAAATATAGTCTGTGGTTTTTCTTGAGATGTTGAAGATCTACTTTCGTTGTCTATTCATTTGTTTGTGCATCTTCTAGAATTAGTGTTAGAGCATGTTTGTTCCTGAGTCTAGAAAGTCTAAGAAACTATTTGTTATTCTTGTATTATTGTAATTTTTTGTAATTATACCCTGTTTTCCTCCTGTTGAGTCACCAGCGTTGTTCTTTCAAGAACTCTGAAATGCTCACCACGCTCCATTTTGTTTTGCACTGAATGTCAGAATCATTCATGCCCGCCGGTTTCCGGTGTTTCAGGTGGCGTTCCTCAAGCAGGTTCACCGCTGTAAGCTGTTTTCTACTCAACCTCGTTTCACAGGACTGAAGGAAAGACCTCAGATGCCTTTTTGAGAGCCATCGAGTTCAAGATGAGCGTGAAGAACGGCTCTGTGCCACTCGCCAGAGCACAGAGGGTGCTAGTTGTTAGGGAAAGAGCTCTATATGAAGATCAAAGGAGGGCAGAACATTATGTTGAGGGTCTGTTTTGAGGTTGGCAGTGAAGGTTGGTGTTGCTGAGGGCGGTGGATATTTTACTGGTGACTGGCGGTAGCAGCTGTTTACTGGTTTAATATAGTTTACCCAAAAATATTTTTTTTGTGATTATTAACTCTGGACATGGCTTTCGTTAATCTGTGAAAAATAGTTTTTCAGTACAATGGCAGTGGATATCTGCCTTTTATTTTCAGGATTCAAAAGGTCTTAAAGGTCAAAAGGTCTTAGCTCTTCTCTATTATCCTGTAAATAATCACAAAATTGTTATTTTTGGGGTAAATGTTTCCATGATATTTTCATGTCTAACTTGCCAATACAACAAACTGACCGCTCACATGAAGACAATGCGTCCACACGCTCACTGAACGTTACATGAAAACCACTGATATGAAATTGTCTATTGTTTTGCTGTGTCCTCCTGAGTTTAGAGAGATGCCTGCTGTTTGTGTGTGTGTGTGTGTGTGTGTGTGTGTGTGAAATAAGGTCACAGCTGGTACAGTGTACATCAGTGATGATGCAGTTTGCAGCCGCGGTGGGTCTAATTTCAGCCTCTGACCGTGAAAACAAACATCTTTTATAATTCAGATGTTCTGCTTTGGCTGAAGGCTGAGAAGGACGTTACATCACAATGTTCTAATGGTTGAAAGATTAGGACCGTGTTTGACAGCTTTCAGGTGCTGTTGTTTTATATCTTCTCTACCAGGTTTTCTTCATTACGTTCAGAACTCTGAAGTTCTTCACTTGATGCTCTGACAACATTTAACATTCACAAAAAGAATAGTCAGTCTGCTTTTTAAACATTCAGAGGGGAAACGCAGGCAAACAGTGAAAGAAGAATTGAGTTTGGTGAAGAATTGAACAGATAATGTGAAGACTCAGAAGCAGGCGTGGGGATGTCGTACGTCCTGCTGACAAAGATGGAACGTTAAACTTCTGCTGACTGTCATTTCTCAGCCGGTGGAGGTAATCTGAGATCTATCAGTTTCTTTGGTCTGATGTTGATTGATGACTGCAGCTCTACGACACACACAGGAGCAGCCTGCAGATGTTGTGAGCTTTTGACCGGCGTGAAGGTCTCATGCCACTCTGTCATGAAGAGATCCATCCATGAGGGCTCACGGATAGAGCTTAGCCTAAATGAAATTCAGTTTGAGAGTGACAGAGGCCTGTGCAATTGGATTTTGGGAATGAAATGAGATGACAGAGGTCAAGATAGGGGCAAAAAAGAAAGTGGGAGAAAACTGGGATTATCAGAGATTACGGTTGTGTACAGAGGCCTGTTATCAAATGAAGATTTTACACCAAATGAATGTTTCATTTATATTTGATCTTTTATTCTAACCATTTTTCCAAATAGACATCAGTAGACAGTCATTACTACAGTACATCTATATTTGTATATTTACATTAACATAATATTTATTAAAACCAATTCATTTCAAAGTTTTACAATATTAATGTGTTCATTATTAATCATTATTTTTACTTGCACATTCTTTAAACAGAGCTGAGTGCTAGTTAAAAAACAGATCCCCACAGATGTGATTAAAGTTCAGTTTGATTAAGTTGTGACCAAAATGTAGTTCTTGATGTCCAGGTGTTTCAGGTTTAGTTGCAGACTAATCACAAGCAGGATTGGCAGAATGACAAGTGAATTAGTTAATCACAATTCCTCTATGCAAAACTCCATAAAAAACAAAAAAACAAAAATTCGCAAAAAAGAAGCACGTTACTTTATACTTAAACAGGCCAACAATATACTGAACGTGTTTAACCTTTGAAGGAGTTTTTTTTGCTTACCCCAATGATAAAATGTTCTTTTCCTGCTGTGGGTAGATTTGTCCTATAGATTTAATATCTACCACATTTTGCTTCTTAACTTAATGTGTCCTGTTTTAAAGAGATTTAGAAATCTTTACTGGTTTTCTAAGATTAGAAATGATTTATTTATTTCACCTGATTGTCCTGCATACTCTGAGAACACGTCTCTGAAGGACACACTCTACTTAACTAATAACCTGAATTCTGGGTAGGAAAACAAGATGGAGAAGTTTCCATCAAGTGAGACATGAAGGAGCGAGAAGCTTTCCAGCACCTCCTGCATCCGCAGTGAACTCCTCTGGGTTCTCCCACAGGTTTAATTTACAGTGTCAGCCGAGAAGCAACACACATTTCAGCTGCCTATACGCTGCTGGCCAGCCTGTTTTCTGTCTGTCATATCAGCCAGTAAGTGTGTGAGAACCGGCCCCCCCGGTGGCTGCTGTCTTTAGCCCTGAAGCCCATCTTAGCCTCTGCATTTATTTACTGTCAAAGAGGTCGGAACTTGTAAAGTATTATTCAACATTCAACAGATGTGTGTTCTGCCTCTATCAAGAGAATGAAGAGCTCAGAGAAAAGAGCGAGATGAAGCAAGAGTCAGTGAATTTATTCGAGTAGAAAGAGTCACTCTGTAAGGGGTCCCGATTCTGAATGGACACTGACCACTGCAGCGTGAACCTCTACAGTGTCACCACAAAGCTGATATGTCGCATTTCACTGTCCTCAGTTTTTTCTGCTGGAGCTAAGATCATAGCTGTGAGAAACCAAGGCCTGTAGCTTTCTCTCTTTGTTCTTTGGTCTAAAAATCTCCACTTCTATAAAACAACAAAAGCTTTTATAATGATATGTTTTGTGCGAAACAAGTTATAATTTGCCGTCATTGTTATTCAGGACGATACATTATAGATGCTTTTGTGCCGTGTTCTTTACAATGCTAGAAACTTCTGCACGCATTTGGCATTTGAAGCTTCACACAATGCATCTGCAGTTTCAGGGATGCAGATGTATCATTATGCTGTTGTGACAGCAGCTTTTATCCTGAGTTCTTTTCAGTAGTTTCTCTCTTTCTTTCTCTGATACAAGTGCTCTGTCTTCACACCTCTTTGTTCTGCCTGCTGGACCAATTAGCCTGACACTGTTGTCACCACACGTGTGAACCCCAGGAGAACCGCCACCTCGTTGGATCATCCCACACTTCTTGAAGGTCCTGCTGTCCACAACCTTCATTCCCTCCATCACACCAAGCTTGTGTGTGTCAGCTGAGAAATCTTCCAGTGATGCCCGCATTGCAGCTGACTAACCAATGATGGGTGTCGAAACAACCCAGGCAACAGTTATTCATCTATTTTGTTTGGGAGATACCATGAAGTTCACATGAGACGTCCTCCGTTGAAGAAAAACCTTCAGGAAGGAAACAAAGAGAATTTAAGTTAATCATAATGTTATTTCCTTCCTGCATTTTTGCTTTAAAAACCTTTGCATGTGAATTATGTAATTAAGTCCAACACTCACAATATAAAGCTCTCCAGTCCAACCAGAACATTTATGGCCATTAAAAACACTCACAGTGGAAAAAATCACAGTGGTTCCTACATCACAACCTTCAACACAAACACAGAACCACCAGCATTTATGAATTCTGAATGCAATGTAGAATTGTACATGCAGTATAAAACTCTTAAAGGGACAGAAGCAAGAAAACTAAATTCTATGGGTGAGAGAGAATGGAAAAAAATGTGTTACAAACGTTCATGGAGAAGAGATTAATATTACAGGAAAATTTTGTGTCAAGGGTTAATTCACTCTAAAGTCAATGAAAAGACCCAGAAAATATATTTCACCAAAGGAACATAAAGGTTATTTTTAGAATCATTACATTCTTTTTATTATTTTAATGACTGTTACACCCACAACTCTAATTACAGCAATACAAAAAATATGAATAATGCTCATTTTGAAGTATGTATTCATAACTGTAGCACTGGCTTCATTACATACATGTTTACAGGATTTTGTATTCCAGTAATGGGAATTATCATTGACAATAATGGAAAAAAAAGAAACCATCATAAAAAATAACTTACAATGTTACAATGCCAAAAATCCTCACAGTCCTAAAACAGTTATTTATTTTAATTTGCAAAGTATAAATTGTTGTGTCTTTTTCTTTCGATTATGAGGCGAAACATCATGTTTTTGTGAGACACACACACATTAGTGTAAAATCTGGAGTTGGAGGAAACATGATGACGCAACTACAATTATTTGTGAAGGTTGGCAAGACGGGTGGTGAAAGTGTTCCAGGCCTGCAGGTAAACGGCAACGAGCCACCAGAACCTGGCAGAGCTGCGGATATAATTAACTCTGACAGTAACTGCACTGAAGAGACACTGTCATGTTTTAATGGAAATCATTTCCCATCCGTGTTTGTTGAACCCAGAGCCTTACGGTCCGAGAGAGGCAGGTTTAAAAAAACAAAAATAACAGTGATTATCCGTGATAATCTTTTAATGGTTCTCTCTGGCATTAGAGTGGAGAGCTTCATCCAAACCTATTTTCTTAAATAGTGCTGGTAGTCTCTCTAGAAATACACAAGTATGTTCTCAAGAGCTTTGCTTTCAAAACTCACAAATAAATCCTATTTTTCCACATTTTCAGTGCTCAGACTTTCTCAGTAATGGCTCCTATTGAACTGTGATTACGAGGAAATGGGTGAAAACATTGTCAGTGATCTTTGTGTATGCAAGACTGCATAAAAGCATGCGATGTTTTCAATGCAACAGCAAGTCCATACTGCATCTCTAAAGTTTGTAAACTGAAGAAATGCTTGGACCTCCTGCTGTGGAAATCTTGCAGTATGTGTGGGAGAGGCGAGCAGGGAAGGTTAACCCAGTTCTTTCATAGTTTGGCAAACGGGTAAGTGGGCGGGCGAGGACAGAAGAGGGCTTCTCATTGGGGTGGGGTATCATCTATCTGGAATCTAATCTTTCATGTTTTGTGCTTTCAGATTCGTTCAGATATGCCTTGACTGGAGGTAACATGACAGTTTGATCTCTATACAAAATAAAGTCATCTGGTCTCCGATGCTGTTCAGCAGCGTCTTAAAACAAAATCTTTTATTCATACATCTATTTGAAAGTTAAGCACAACTTTGTTTCTCAAACAAACTGACAGGCAAGAGACTTCTGTTCTGTTTCCTTCATATATTTACTTTTATCTCAAACAGTCTAAACTCAACCTGTGAAATCTCAAGCCAGATATGACAATATCACCAAAGTTAATAAATCAGCTTGATTTGAAACAGACAGTGTTACATTAACAGAGAAATCAAGCATTCAAGAATTCAAGACTTGCATTTAAAGAGATGATTTTGGTATATATATATGTGAATGTGTGTGTGTATTGTGTATGATTTTCTCTTGGCTGTCTTTGCCATCACAGTTCAGTCATTAGCAGGTCAAGACTGTGTGTTTTTGTGGTGCCATCAGCTAAACAGGGTTGTCATGACGTCATTTTTCTAGGATGGGATGAAACAGGAATGCTAATGAATAGCTTTCTCTAAGTATTATAGCCCTCTTGGACGGCTGCCATGTGGAGGTCACATGACTAAGCTAAATACTGCTCCCTTTATCTTTTCACCCCACTGGATTACTGGATTCAGAATAAATTCATCTCGGGTGACAAATGGATGTGAATAGAATATTTCTATAACAAAAGGTACTTAGAAACTATTGCTCTGTATAAGATATATTGGACAAATAGTCCAAGATCACTGTTAAATCGTCCATCTATACATAGACATTTTACATTCTGAATATTTAATAGTTTGTCATTTAGCTTTTGTTTCTCCTAATGTAATTTACTGTAAATAATGTATAAAATACATCCCAAATACAGTATTTCAATTAAAAGTAGAATCACACTGGCATAAGACATCAACAGGCATGTTAGAAGTGATGTAAGAGGATTTCACTGGCTTAGAGTCAGTTTTATTGTATTAGGTATGTACAAATAAAAAATATGGCAGTGAAGAGCCATATGAGAATGTGACTAAGGCACAAAATCAACAAAGCTTTAATCTTGAAAATCAGGGATTTGCTAGCGAGGGTTTTAATGTTGACTGTCTGGAAATTTTTGCACCTGCTGGGATCAAAATAAACTGCCATAAAGAGCCGCATATTCACCAGCTAAATGTGTGTTTATTCATTACTTTACATAATTTATATTAGATTCATAACTGAGAGGTGGATTCACAGTTTCTGCATTTGGTTTATTAACTCTTACTCACAGCCGCCCACAATCCAGCTTAACCAGGTGCAGAAAGCAACATTTAAAATCATTGGTTTCAGTAGAAACATTTCTACGTAATACAGAATGTGTCACATTGTCAAAACTTTTCTTCGCTTGTGCAGTTAGCATTGTTTGCTAAAGTTTGCCGTTATCTTGTTGCCTGTAAAGAATGCAGACAATGGGCGCAACTCATTATTAGTGAATTTCCTCTTCAGTTTCTACCTGGAGATTGGGTATGTTTTAATTCTGTGTAAAGATCACTATCTGTGACGTGATGGTGCCTTAAAGCACAGACAGCTCTGTGTGTTGCTCACTGCAGAGTCTCAGTGGTGAAGTTAGATCAGAGGACCAAAGAAAACGTGCTTTTCATGTGGATCGGGTGTGTGTTCATTACTACTGTAATAGCTTCTAGTGAGAGCAACTAACCTCAAATCTCATCAGCTTGGCATCCAGCTGCCACCTGTAAACAGCAGCGCCTGCATTGGTTGCTATAGATACGACCATCTGCGGGGTAAATAAATTATGCAGCGCAGCGCTGGCATGCTGACAACACTGCAGCAAACTGTTGCTCTGCTCAGCTCTGTTATGTTCAGGACCACATAAAGATACAAGTGATCGTATCTTTCCCAACCTCTCCTCCTGTCTGTCTCTCTCTCTCTCTCTCTTGATCTCTCCTACGCACTCATAAACACACACAAACACACACCCACACACACACAGACTCATGCAGTGAATACTAGCTTCCTGTCTACTGCACACTGCAGTGTGTACTGCACACTGCCTACTAAAACACAGATTGTGAAACATTATACAATGAAAGGTGTGTCTATTTCTGGCCAACTAGATTCACACAATGAAATTACAGTTGCTGGAATGAAATAATGTCACATGATCTCATCATGTTGTCGAGAAGGTCTAAATATAACTGGAGAGAGATTCAGCTGTCAGTAAACATTCTAGAAATGTTTAAAGAAACTACACTGTCTTTACTTCATAAATGGTCATGTCCACTCTTATGATAAAAATAAGGGGGGGATATAACAGTTAGAAAAATATATCTGGAGTTGGGGTGGTAAGTAATGGTTTAGTGGTCAACATCAACTACCAGCAGGGGCTGACAGCTCAAGATAACCACCTATAGTAATATCTTGCTTCATATGTACTGTTTTTATCAGTCAACAGGCCAAGAAAGTCATAAAAATCACAAATAATATGACATCCAATTCATACACACTATATAGTGCAGAACTGTGCTGACTGTATTTTGTATTATATTGTGACAGTCCTAAATTGATTGCAACATGGAAATAAAATAAATATATAAATAATGCTGCTGTAATACAACAGTTGCACAGACACTTGACGCAATTAAAGTCTTGAGACAGAAACATGGTTATATAAACCTTCATTATAATGGTTTTCTGAGCTCTGATCAGGTCGTGTGGATTCGCTCAAAGAACAAGTATAAAGTGAAGCCCAAGTCAAACTGATGGTGAGGAACATCATTAGCTTCAGGACCAGTGGAATGAAGACTGTGGTGTTCCAGTAAGATTCATTAAAACGCTTCTCTGAACTCTCACCCAGCTGCAGATCTTCTACAGACGTTTGGTCTCAGTGTTCTGCAGACTTTCATCACACATGAAAGAAGTGAAGGCTCAGTGAGATGGGTTAGACTCAGGTGATATATGACGTGAAATCCTGCACCAGCTTCCACTTACACAACTGAAACCCAAAGCAGAGAAAGATTGAATGCACACTGTATGAATCTGACCAAACTCACATGAAGCTGTAGATCTGAAGTTTGAATAACACATCCTTACAATCATACAGCATGAATACAGCTTTACTCTGCTGCAGAAAACAACTAGTTCATTTTTCTTGGCTAATGTTACAAGATATTGTCATGACAATTAAAAAAAGATACAGTGTCTAAATCTAGTGTAGCTGAAACTTCATGCCTGAATTACTATAATAGCAGGAAAACCCCCTTTTACACCTATTTTTAAATAAAATGAACACATTAAATTAATATCCCCGGTATTTACACACACAAATCTGTTTTTTATTTACAAGGATGTGACACTTTATGCACACGTTAGTTTTTCAATTATGCAACTGTAAAATAATGCCCTCCTTTCTTTCCCAAAGCAATTTACATGATCTCTGTGTTGAGTCTGGGTGGATGACACCTAACACAGCTGAGACTTTCTCTGACAGGAAATACATTCTGCCCAGCACAACATATTAAAACGTTTTGTGTGACAGCTTGTGTGACACACCAAAGAATCATCCAATTTCATTTCTAGAGCCAGAAGGATTAGAAGAAATTCCTGGTAAATAACCTCATTTAAGTTTCTCAATTGTTGCGCTCAACCAGCCACGGTTACTGTAAGAAATGTTTTAATTGCAAACAGAAGTTCAGGAGTGCAACCCACAATTTATTTCAAACTCGCTCTTACTGACTGACAGATCTATTTAGGCAACATCTGTGACCTTGTAACACATTGCAGGAATGTTTTAGACACACCCCAAATGTTGGTAACAGGACAAAGCTTGCAGAAAATAAACAAAATAAAATAGCTCATATAATTTTTGTTTGTTTTAAAAAGTGACTTTATATTTTTAAGAGAATCAGACGCTGTTTTTACCACAATCAAGGAAAGAGGCTAATGCAACAGTTTGAATGATCTGTTGGCTAGTTTGTAAATCACTCTTTTGAGAGAACACTGGTTTATCTTTTGTTTCGCCAGCACTGTTTATGTGTGGAAGCAAACCTGATTATCACAGACTTACAGTTTCACATCATTTTTCAAATCAAATATATGAAAATAATGTTCTATCGTGCCTCCTAGCTTTAGTTTTGTGCCAATGTAATATAGAGAAATTACAGACCGGCTAAAAATATATTCTGCTTATGCATGTGTCTTCAGTGAATGTTTAAATGCCTTTCTTTAAAATTATTGAAAAACAACAGTATGTCCACACACACCTGGTGTACGGTCAGCTATGAAGTTAATACGTGTAAAACACAGCATCTCAAATATAGGAAGAAAAGACACTGTAAAAAACAGGAGATGCTGCCCCCAGCAACAACAGACAAACTGGCCTTTATAAGGATGCAACCGGACCAAATAAACACTGAGATGTTTTGGAAGCACACCAGAATTCAATTTGCTTTCCTCCAAATTTCACAGATGGCAGAAATGCTGAGATTGGAGGACAAAACTACAGGGTTTAATAATGACCTGCTCCTGTCTTACAACCAAAAATACAACCAAAACTGTTGCACAGATTAAGATAAATATTCAGATAGATATGAACTCATATTGGTGTATTAGATCATTTGTGTTGACACAAATTATGTTTCTCGCCCTTAAAACTTCAGGAATATATTTAGAAAATCTGCAAAAAATGAACTTTCAGGAGCTACATTATTTCTTCATTATTTCTTCTATTAAGATAATTGCAACAATTGTTTATGTGAGAAAAAAAGACAAAAATATTTGATTACTTTGTTGTTATTTCTTTTGACTCTCTTCATTAAAAACTATCTGAACCCACAGTTTTCCAAGCACAGATCCAGTCTGACTTTGATCAGGGGAAAAATGTTCTTTTGTGTCAATCTGAAGTTCAGCTGATGAGGCCCTCAGAGTCACAATCTGTTTCTCATTCAGTCACATTCAAACTTTTATACTGTTATCATCAGACGTAGCTTCTTTTGTTGGCTTTTTAATTTATAAACTCAGAATATTTTCCTCCACTCCAGTGCATGCAGTCGCTGGCCTGGAGAAGTTCTTTTAAGCCAAAATAAAATAAAAAAAACCCTTTTACCAATGCTGCTACTCACTTTTAATGGTGTTTGTAGCATTTTGGCTGTAGACATGAATGATCATTCAGTCGTATGGCTGACAGATGTGCTCTTACTTTTAAAAGCAATCAGAGTTGCAACATAACAGGCAACGTACTTAAAGTACTTCAGAATCTGTTTGAAAGAGGAACCTGCGTCAGATCCCACAAAAAATATAATATAAAGCCTCTTGTGGCTTTTTTCAAATGGACCATGACATCTTACCAACCACCCTGTAACACTATACCAATTGCATAGCAACACCCTAACAACCACATATAATATACACATAGCAATGCTGTGGTAAATACCCCACAAACACAAAGGCATTTTGCACTTGCAAACCTCGGAAATCCCACAAATCTAGTTTTGCATTATTATACTTTCCCCAACACATTTAAAATGGCACAAACTTTGTTTTGAGACTAAAAACATCCGATTTTGACATCTGATACACCCACATACTGAACTCTATTCTTGCAAAAATAAATAAGACTACAGTACACACGGGCTTAACACCACAAACCTCTTCTGCAAAACAGTTTTCACAACATTTGTCCTCCTGCTTACACATTCATTTCCTCTCTCATACCATCTGTGTGTCACAGAGAGATTATATGTTGTTTTTATGTGAATAATATGATGCTTGTTCTCATGTCTTGGTCACTTGTTCTCTGTGTTTTGTCTATCATGCTGTTGTTCATATTTCATGCAACACTTTCATACCTGCACAACCATTACGAATGAAACAGCAAATCCATCACTGATATTCCACTGAAACAGCAGGAATTCACCAAACACTGTCTGTACAGAGAGCTTTTATTATTTCATATACTTCACAACCAATCACACCTCTGTTTATAAGCTCATATACTATGTGTGCAGACACACGTGTTCAGTTGTGTAGAACAGAAACACTTTCTCATGTTGCTGAAATTACACTTGATCACAGAAACCATATTATTATTAAAAAGCTTTATTCGTATTTTCCCACACATCATTTAATCAATTCTAAAAGACAGACAAAATCTTTTAAAATGTAATTCTCTATTTTTTAATTTGTATTAAAACTTCATTTGAACTAAATGAATCGATTAGCTACACTGAATTGTGAAGCTTCACTGAGTTTTATGTTTCTCCTGTTAAATTTTCAGAGGTATTCTGATGTAACCTGAACAATCAGAATAAATAACATTTCCACCGCACAGCTCTGTCTGATTGTGAAGCAGTAACTTAGAGAAGTGCATTGTGGGTAATGCCTCTCAAGACAAGTTAGGCTGAGCTATTATTAATAAACACTTGTTTTGATAGGTGTCGTCTTAGTGCAGTTTGTTTAAAGAAAACCCCAAAATAAAAAAACAGCTAGTCTACAGCAAGAGTGAACTGGAAATGTGAGTCTAGTGTTCTTTACTAGCCCTCAAACACGGTAAGGAGATACGTGTCTCTTTTTGCTCTGAGCGTCTGTCATTCTGTATTACATATTTTATGTGTTTTTATAGGTCATATTGGTTTACCTGCATTCGGAAGCCAAAACAATGTTTTCACCACCGTGTCTACAGATTAGCTTTTCAGAAGCAGAATTCAGTGATGATGCTGACATGAACTCACGTCACTGCCAAACTAACAGAAGGTCATTTAAACAATGACAACAGGTCTAATCACATACTGAAAGTCTTTGGAGAATAATAGATGATATTCAAATAAAAAAGTGTAATTATTAGTAAGACTGTGCATTAGTCTCAGTAAATCACAACTAACAAAAAACAGCTAATTTTCATTAATAATTTATTTACATGAAATATTTTAAGCAGTTCTCTGTAAAGTTACTGAACTCTTAACTTTGACCCTTATGCAAATGTTTCACAGATCTCCTACATGACAAATACTATCATGCCTCCTCAATATTAAGGATTTTTCTTCGCAGGTCGTGACGGCCTGCAGTCGTCTGATTGGTCTGTTGTCTGGTGTCACATTCTGTAGAAACTGGTGGTGTTTGGTTTTGGCTGCTCACCTGCCAGGCTGAGACTGTTTCTGCTTGATTACATTTTACTTCCTGATTGTCCTTTCAAACACGCAACGACACATCAGATGTCTGGAGATGGGCTGGAGCATTGCGAGGCCGGGTGTTCACCGGATGTGCAGGAATGGCTATCTGTTTTCAGAATGAGGCTGCGAGAGAGAGAGAGAAAGAGAGATTACAGACTTCCTGCCTCACTTGAAAACATTGATTCCATCTCAGGACAACCTCGTTCTATTGGTTATTGGTGACACAAACGCTGTGGTTTTAATTTCATAATGCATCGGTTATTATTAGCTTTAATGCTCTGTATTGAATGTTACAGTGCTATTAACAGAAATGAAACTCTGTAATTGAGCGTCTGGTATCAGCGTGAGTGCTGTGCTTCAGAACTTACATATTGAGATATTACAGAGATCATCAGAATGTCATTTAAATGAAGACGTGTGTCACTTCAGTCAGCTGATTCTCTGCAGGGTGAGAAACCTCCTGCAGCTCATTTAACAGTCAAGACTCTTCTAAACGTCTCTATTCAGATATCAAGCTCTTAATACACTGCTGCCTTTACTAAAGCTGTTATAGAACCAACACAAATCACAGTGTCTCATACATACGTTTGGGTTGCTGATGCGTTTCTGATGACGATATTTACAAACTCATTCAAGCTTGTTAGTTAATGTACCTTCTATAAAGCATGTGTCAGGTCACACGTTTAAGTAAAACTGAATCTCTTTAACTCACATGAAGTTACAGCTTTTGCAAACAGCTGCTGTCTAAACGAGTTATTGAATGTTTCTGAAGCTGTTCAGGACAGACAGATCAAATCAATACACTGCAAATAAAACCTCATAAGTAGAGGAAAAATAAATGTTATACATTAAAATGCTTTTGAGATCCCAACCATAAGAGGAACCTCAAAAAGAACCATGTGGAATAATATTTAAAACAGCATGTTTACCAAGCGGCCAATGAACAACAACTAAATTCATCTGTCAGCCAATAAGAAAGAAAGAAAGAGAGAGAGAGAGAGAGAGAGAGAGAGAGAGAGAGAGAGAGAGAGAGAGAAAAAAATACATTTTCCTTTTCATTCCATTAATGAAATAAGACATTTTAAGCTGTGCCAAAATAAGCTACATTATCTTGAAGCAAAGTATCTTATTTTCTCTGGTATGATTTTAGGGTGAAATATGAATGTTTTTGACAGGTCTGGTGAGTTTCACCCACATGGAGAAACTTTCTCTGTCTCCCTCACTCAGGGACTTTTCTTCAGCTGAAGTCAAAGCTTGCCGACATGCCTTATTAACTCAAATGTAGATGTTCTATTTTTGCTTTGCTTGCCTGGTCTTTTAAATGGCCCTTTAGCACTCAGTTGTGTGTGTTATTGTGGGCAAGTTTTCATGAGGCTTCGCACTTGTGTCAAACAGCTTGTGAGAGTCTCATCAGCTCTATTAAACATCCAACATGTCTACAGCTTCTCATTTACCTACAAGTGTAACCCTCTGTGTCACTGGATTTCATGGGACTGATAGATATCACAGAGTAACATTACAACAGTGCAGATACTACAGCAAAATACAACATACTGAATTAGTGATAATTCATAGTAAATCATTAGTATCAAAAACATTATTCCTAAGTAGTTGGCGGAACGTTTTAAAAACATTACATAATTAAAACGTTTAAATAACATTTCTCAAATAAACTTGAGGTATACTAAATTGTAAGTGCATCTCATTAAAACAATCTGCTCCTCTAGCGACACATTAAACATTGTGATTGGCTGCGGTTGTGTCGCCTCACACAGCATTCTGCTCACAGAAAAATCACTCCACAGCTGAAAGTAGTCACAGTGCGTCTGGTTAGCACACAGTGCACACAGCTGTATGTTTCAGTCTGACAGAAGATGGATAGTTTCATTCAGCAGTACTCAGGGTTTATATCGAGCGTTCCCTTACCCCCGCTGTGTCCTGGCAGCTTTTAAAAGCATCATTTGGCTGGAATATTGGGTGGATATGTGGGTCATGTCAGTTTACGCCCCTTTTGACACCAGAGGTCACCTCGCCCTTCGGCTCGTGCAGTAACCTCCGGTGAGAAAGGCGAGTTATCAATCAGACAGCTGTCAGGGGGAGGCAGGTCACACAGCAGCAGCCAGCAGAACACACAGACACCTGCCTGCGTGAACTTTTGTTGGGAGTGTTTACCAGCTGTGCGGCAGAGGGCAAGTGTAACCCGGTTTGTTACACTGACACCCCTGCACACTGTTCACTCAGCAGGTTTTTTGGGCACACAGGTGACTCATATTTAGTGAGGCAGCGCATCACAACAGTTGCTAGGTTGTTTTATTTGTAGTTTTAATAACGTATCTTTTGTCTTTTTCCTTTTTTGTCTTTTGTCCTTATGAAACTTTGAGAAGTGACATTTTAAGTTTCTGCATAACGTCCATGTACACTGTAACTAAACTAAAATACATCAGCAGAAATCAAAGATAAAGTCAGAGTCATTATTATAGAATATTTCTACTACAAGACAAAATATTGGGGGTGTATTGGATAACTTCAGTGCACTAAACATTCGTACAACAGCCCGCTTGAGAAGTGTACTCATGCAAGTGCAGTTGTGAGATCTTTAAAACACAACATTTTAAGTGTGTCTTTAAGGTGTCATTGTACCTACATTTCTATGTCTGTGTATATGTCTCCTTGCGTCCAATTATGTTACAATTTTCTCTATGCAAATTGAAACCAAAGATTATGCAAACAGCCCCAATTATGTGGGCGTGTTTCCACCATTATATGATTTGCATAATTCCTTTAGAGATTTAGGGGCTAAAACAACACAGCAGCTCAAATGCAAATAACATTTGAGACATGCAATTCATTTATAGTGAATTCACCCCAGCGGCCACGTTTCTGTCTGATGCAAAGACAAACTTGTCAAACTTTCTGTCATTTTTCATCTCATAATTGAAGCAGATTCCAACGAGCTCAGGACCCGGTGAACAGCAACACAAACACTCAGACTGTAAATTGAGGTCATATGTGTGCAATCTTTAGCGTTCAGTTTTCCAGACAGCGAGCTCTCCAGGGAGCCACAGATGTTGACTGCCATCGCTGAACACAACACGTTCTGGGGAGCCGAACTGTGCTTTTCATGAAACAGCCAATGAGATTCACTGGTGGTCAAATTGGTGTCAGATATGACTAGAACATATAAAAACATTCAGAAGGTCAGTTGAATTGAGAGATACATCACGTACAATAAAACATTTTGTCTATAAATCTGCACTACTTTTACAAAGTGAGTCAATATGATATAAAAGTCTCTAATTCTTTTAACATTTTAACTTATTGATGTAATACTAGTGTAATGGAATGTAAGCCATTAGAAAAAAACGTTTCGCATGATTTTTGCATATACCTGCAAGTCATTTCAGAGTGTTGACATCTCTTCAGACATCATTAGTGAAGATATGTCTGAAACAGCATCTGTGAAATTCAAAATATCATTGAAAAATAGTTGCTCCAATCAGAGGCACATCCAGCTGTGAATATCAGAGCTCATTTAACCCGTACGGTCAGCCATGAAATTCTTCAGACGAGCATTCATCTGACGGTGGAGATTGGCTGGAGAAAAGATGCTGCCCCAAAAACAGTGTCATTCTGAAAGCACCTGTCCACATGATGAAGGAAGTGTGTGTTCCATATGTGCATAAATGTATCACTGCCTCTGCTACTGTTTATTGTGTTCATAAAATGATGCTGATGTTTCATAACTCAGTTAATACAACATGATGGAGGTTCTCTGTTGTTAATTTGCACTACGCTTCAACATTAGTTTTGCGTTTCCTGCATTTTAACCCTCAGACTGATTGTACAAGTGTGAATTTTAATTTGCTTGTTACAGAAAGTCAATATATTTAGTTTTTGCTCTCACACTGATGTCACAGAAGTCTTTCTGAATGGAGTGCTGTGTTTTCAGTGTGTTAGCCAGTGCCAGATTGTTCCACTTTTGTCACAACTATTCAAAAGCATCATAAACTAACTTTCCCCCAGTGACAGAATCCAGAAGAAACAATATGGCCGACATGAATAATTCACCACCCTCAACATCTTCACATCTGCTGCACTAACATTTCAGTTCTCGTCTCTGTATTATCCAGTCAAAGAAATGAATCATTTCCAGTTAACTATTTATTTACAAATGTTGCATGTTGATGTTCATTTAATTTCAAAATGTATTTAATTCTTTTCCTCAGTACTCACAAAACCTGGCAAATTATTTCGTTAAAATTTCATTTTAAATAAAAATTATGAGAAAGAATTTTATATGTAGGCATGATTAATGAACAACTTTGTCTATACACTAAATAGTCTATAATAACTATTTCCACTTTTTTGTTTTGCAGCTACATACATTAATCAATTTCTTACCTCCTCCTTACCCTCGGAATGTGTAGAAAAACAATCTCTTATTAAATTGCTTCTACAAGCTCCATTTTTGTTTTAACATCCGAGTGTTGGCAGACGTCCTGACAGCTGAGGCAGAAAAAGTCACCTTCAGTAACTCAAGAACTGTAAAGTACAGGAAGTTACAGATGACCTGGAAAAATACACAGAGTTACGCAGTGACACTTGTATACAACAGTCCAGAACCTCAGACTTCTCATAAACACACTTCTGTTTCAGAGCAGAATTAACAGCTGCAGTAAGAATTCAATGATAGCTGGACTGCAGCCTGACACTGACAGTTTGGTAAAGTTTCACTGGTAAAGTTTTGTATTTTTGTGATTATCTGTAATCCAGCTTTAGTTGGAAGAATCTTTGGCCAGCAAAATCATCTCTCGCTTCTAGAGAGCCAGATACACAAGCCATTACCAGCTGCTTTCATAAATACAGACTGATGACATCATCTTTTATCTTTCTCTCAGGGAAGAACAGAAACAGGCACCACAGCAGCCTCTGGAAAAAAAGTCTTTTCTCTGTTGTGACTCACACTGTGGGTATCTCACTAAATCAAAGCTACAGAACTGTATGGCTATTCACAGCCCCAAACACGCAGCGATGCTTTAATGTCTGTTCATTGTGTTATTGTGCACCGTGAGTTTCTGTCTGTGCATTCCCTTAGTAAAAATGATCTTTAATGGAGGGATGAGCTATTCTTATGCTGACTCATTATCAGCCAGAGATAATTGAAACTCACTTCTCCAATTTTGTTGTTTGCATCTGTCACTCTGTGTGGGTAGATCCTTAAATATCTGCTCTTTTATGCTAGTAATGTTTGGTAAATCATTTTTTGTCAACAGCAGATCTGTTTCTTACTGTTGGTATTCTGTCGAAAACGGTGATATGAACTTCCTGTCTGTGGTACAGAAATTAATGACACCCTAAATTGCCTCTTTAATTTACAGTGAGAGACTTCAAGATATCTAGTATCCAGACTATTGTATGGATCTGGGGGGCAAGAAATCACTCCTTAGCAACCACAGAAACACCTTAGCACCTAACACAATGTCCTAGCAACCACCAAAAACACCTTAGCAACCATACAGAATTGTCCTGTCACCTACCCAAAATACCTTAGCAACCATACAGCAATGTCCTGGCAACCACCCAGAAGACCTTGGCAACCATACACCAATGTCCTCTCACCTACCTACACTTTGCGTTGTGCTAGTGAGTTTCCCACAGGCAAACTCTTGTGTTTTCTGTAGAAATGTCAGAATGTAGATTGTGTTAGTTCAGAATATGACGTGGTATCAAACATGTCACTCAAACTGATGCTTCTGAAACAAGACTTGATTATGGGATTGTGTGGACTGAATTTACAATTCACAAAGTGTCTTAAGGAAACAAGAAACTGTTTGAATGATGCCACCGACTCATTTTTGATGCTTTTTTTGTCGGGAGTTTGGCGTGATCATTCAGTTTTGTAGTATGACAAACTGTGTAACAATATAAAACACAGAGGTGAGTCAATGATTACAGTGTTTCCATATTTTAATGAACTATTATTATTTTTATTATCTCCTTTAATAATAAACCATGAATACTGATATGATTCATTTAACTGACCTGATGATTCACGTTACAAGTAAATTTATAAAAATACATAGAAAAAACAGGCTGTTTTTTTACAGGTGGGAGGATTTGGGTCACTGACTCATTCTTTATTGTTTTGTTTTCACACATCTTATAATATCAATAATAGTAGTTCTCATCTACTGTATGCTAGGCTTTTATTGGCTGCTTTTCTTCATTATTCTGACTAAAGGACAATATTCACACCATAGATAATGCTAACTATAAAGATAACGTCCACAGCACTATAATGATAACAATAAAAACAACAAAACACTCACAGCCAATCAAATGTTTCTGACGTTTGAATTGAATGTAGAATAAATGTTATCGTCTGTTGGATGCTAATATAGTTATCCTTACTGTTACTGCATGACACAAACAGGCCTTTAAGTCTGAATTTTAGCTTTGTAATAGAAAAAAAAGTAACATGTTGGTTTTTAATCATTTAATTTAAAACATTTAAGCACACATCTTAAGATCACAAAAAGTGGAGAAACTCTAAACTTCTGACCGCTAGTGTATTTTTGATTTGGTATGAATGCATGTAATTCTGAGAGTCACAGAATCAAACAGGGTTGACAATAACTTCACAGCGATTCAATCTGTTTACATGTTTACATGGAATGAAAGGAACTTTAAAGCACTCAGGCGGACGTGTGCGCATCTGACTGTCGACTGCATTACTGTTTTATTAGGGCTCTTCGCATTACTGCACTGCAACCTTTTGTCCTCATAAATGTATAATGTAGACTCACCTTTCTCCCCTGACACAGTAAACCATGTCCAATGAGCAAACACGCTCCATTTAACTCTGTTTATCTGTGACACCTGGCAAACACAAAACCTTGCTAAGCTTTGACTTGTTGGGAGACTGGATGTCAAAACCAACAAACAGCAAACAACGTCATGTAAGCGACGTAAGTAAACAATGATTATAGCCTTACAGTTCTTGTATAAATTGGTGGACATAATTAACTGTGACTTTAAAAATCTTTAAAGGGATAGTTTATCCAAATATATAAAAAAAATCTATCATTTATCTGCACTCATGTCGTTCCAAACTGTGTGACTTATTTCTTCTGAGGAACACAAAACTAATTTGAAGTACACTGGTAACCAAACAACAGCGGCACCCTTTGATACAAAACCACTGAGACATTTCTCAAAATATCTTCTTTTGTGTTCCACAGAGAAAGTTTAGAATACAGGTTTGGGATGCATCCAGTTCTCAGAATGACTTTCATTGAGGTTCCACGACCAGAAATCAAAAGCTGAGCTGAGAAATGACACTGATGTATTGTAACAGAGATATACAGAGATATACAGATGTCACGGCTTCTGTAAAATATGAGCTGGGATGTGCTGAAACAGCTTTAATCTGATGGATGGAGGAAAGGTCATGACCTGAGATTGTCGTCATGGTATCATTCAGGGACAAGCTCAGTGTGTGTGTGTGTGTGTGTGTGTGTGTGTGTGATTATAAATCTCATTGGTATCTTTTATAACCATGACACAGTCTAGTTGCCACGGATACAATCTTATGAGATACAAACTGTAGATATTGAATGATTTATCACTCATTTTTGAGACAGAAACAGTCTAAAACAATGTGAAAACTATGAATATGAAATGTTATTTTTGTGAGTGCTGGAATGGTCTCTAGCTCACAGGACAGACAGATATTTCAGCCAAAGATTACTTTTATACTCAGTAACATTTTTTGGTTTATGGCGCAACATGTATTCTTGAATATTAATATAATTTTACTTTATGTTTTCATGTGCTAATAAAGAGGTTATTAAAGAAAGAAACAAAGCATAACAGATCAGACAAAACTGTTATTTGCCCTTTTGGGCCAGTGTTGAATTGACTCTGCATCAGATGATAATGCACATCTGTTTGTATGAATTGTAAAGATAAACCTGTGGATTTCTGTGATAATACTGTCTAGCTAGCAAAACATTCTGTGATAATATGTTCTGAGAACATTCCCTGCTGGCTGGGAAATGCAGAGTGTTTTTTGCATTGCAAAGGTGTAAAAAAAATAAAGTAAATCATTATAGGCAAATAGTTACAGATCACAGTTACAGCGGAATCATAGCACCAGTTAACCCAAATCACAGGTTCCTGCATTTTCAGGTGGGTGGTAAACTCATGCCAGCCAATCAGATGACAGAGAAAGTTCTGTATGAAATATGCATCAGACAGTGAAGAAACAAGCTGTGTGTGTCTGTGGTCATGCTGTCTGAAGATGAGACAACCTTGCAACAGTAGTAACTTCTTAAATCTAGGGCTTTGAAAATGAGGCTTTCTTTCAGAGGAAGTGACCTTCATGCAGCCTTTTTAATTGTCAGTTTTACAGACGATGCTTTCTGAGGTCCTAATGTCGCCCGTCAAACTTCTTGTACATTCTGAGGAGAAAGCCAACTCATTATTGCTCTCCAGATGCTGAGATACTGTGCCAACTGAAAAAAACTGACTTTTCCTTTTTGAGGTCGTAACCCAGAGCTCAAGCGTTTTAAAAGCTTTTTCAGACGTAACCGTCTCGTTAGGTGTTTGGATGAAGCTCCATAAACTCACTGCGATGCATCTTATGCTCCATTTATCTTATCAACAGGGTGATGGCAGCCAAACTCCTCCTGTGGGAACATATTCAAGCACATTTCTTATTTTCTAATGCCAGCCATCACTGCTGCTGCTTCTGGCAACTAGAGCGTTGAACAAACATCTTAACCAAATGAGATGAAAACTATCACTTTCCCTCGTTTTCTCCCAGCCAGTGAAAAATGATTTGCTTGAGCAAAAACTTTTATCAAGTTTGGGTGTCAGGAAAAGCTTTTCTGAGTCACAGCTGAACTTGTGAAGGATGTGGGACATTCTAACCATAAGCCAAGAAACTCACAAATTTACACGAACGGAAGAGGACAGTTTCTGTCAACAAAACGGTTTTAATTTTCTATCTAGAGAATTCAAGACTCCAATGATTAATCACTTCATCGATTAATGATTAAATGAAATGCTTTCAGCCTAAATGTAGGAATGTATATGCATTCATATATTTAATCTGGGTCTTTATTAAACCATTAATAGAAGTATGGCAGTCATATTGATGTAAGCTAAAACACAAAGACTGTGTTCCAAAATCTACTGAGCTGCCTAAGAAGGCCACATCTTAATGCATCATTGACATACTAAAACCAAGGATAAAAAGTATCAAAGTATTAATTTAAAAACATTTATATGCTGTCCAATATTTGTATGTGTATGTATATTTTACTGTATGTGTATATGTATAATTCCTTAGATGAGAAACACAATGCCAAACTGGTCAAGACTGCATTTAGAGACTTTATCACACTTAAAAGACAGCTCTCTGTTTAGGCGACAAACATTAAGGTAGCTTTGCATTCTTGCAAAATCATTTACTTGCAGCTCCAGATGTAAATCTACCAACACAAACACACAAAGTCTGAAACATGTTCTTCTGACGGTTGATTTGAAAAGGACTAGCTGCGGTTTTGCACCTCATTAACTCTGGTAACTAGCGGTTAAATACAGTTCTGGTGAATAAATGAATGTTAGAACGGGATATTTAGACTCGTGTGTGGGAGAGCGTCGGGAGAACTCGTCAGAAATGAGAGATGAGTGTCGTGTGATGAAACTACAGAGAACTGATGTTCATATCACACTGACACTTACTGAACCTAAAGCTGAGCTGAAATCTCAAGCAGAGTAAGAGTGAGTCCATCACACTTTCTGAGTGATTCTCAGAGCTGCTTTGATATTAGATGTTATATACCAGGAAACATATTACATTACATTATTGTTATGAATGTACAGTTGCCATGGAAGCGGAAAATCGCGTCTGAGATCTTTTGAATACAAGGAAAGCAAGAGACTAGGGGTTAGTTCAGCCAAAAATAAAATTTCTGTCATTATTTATTTGACCTCCTGTCGTTCAAACTCACATGATTTTCTTTGTCATAAAACACAAACAGATACTGAAGAATAAATTTGATATCAAATGTAAAGTCAGTATAGCAGAAAACAAACTTATTTTCTTACCATTTTCTCGTTCATGTGACATCTCTGACCTCAGACCTGCGGTGACAGAAAAGAGCATCAGTGAGAATCTGTGATTCAGAGAATAATATGAGGGTGAATACAAAAGATTTTCAGTTTTGGGTGAACCGTCTCTTTAAATCTTTCATTTACTGCAAGACATTGATCGTCCTATTTGTGTTTATTTCGTTTTTCTCTGGAGTGTTGAAGTCTCTTGAGCTCTGAAAGAACAGTGTCTTCAGCAGTAACATTTTCTTTGGGTTTTGCATTAATGTGCACAGTTTGAAAACTAAGATTCACAGTTATCCTACAACAGTTATCTTTTACATTTGAATGACTCTCTCCTTCCCTTCACTAGAAACACATGTGTGTTGCAGCTCTTACAGTCGTACCGTGACACACTTTATTCTCCTTTCTGAGTTTGATGTCCTAATAATCCAAAAATAATTTCTCTTCTGATGTTGTTTGAAGATGCACGAGAGGTCGCAGTATAGAAAAATAGAAGGAAAATGTCAGCTGCTGTTCTTGCAATATATCAAGATTAAAAAAAAGCCAACGAGTGCACTTAAGAAACAGCCATTTTTTAGCCGGACTGCAGTGAAGTCTATGACAAAACACATGAAGTTTGGAGGAACTGATATGCAGTCGTGTGCTGGAGAAAGCAGAGGTCATATATGATGCATGATGCATTACACACAACACAAAAGCCCGTCATCCATCTTCATCTGACACACACACACACACACACACACACACACAGATATTTAAGCTCATTACAGTCCTCATATTTCATTGACTCTGTTTTATGTTAGATGGATTCTGTGACACCTCTGCCTCTGGGTCACATGTCTGTAACGTGCTGTGTTATTTAATCTGTACAGGTTTAATGCAGTACAGGAACTAGATTATTATAGTGTATGGAAGAAATTAGCTGATGGAGACTTTTCCCATCACATCAACATTACAAAAACAAACATGAAGCTCTTAACATGCAATTCAACTGAAATTTAAACTTAACTTTTCTTTATGTCCAAGATGTGATATAAACAGACGGGCAAAGAAAAATCTACAGTAGTTGCTTACTTATAGCTCAGATTTAGTTGAGCTCTCCATTGTGTTTCATTTAAGCATTGAATTTGTCTCTATTTTCTCAGCTTTTGTTATTGCTATAAAAGAGAAAGAACTGAGATATAAAGAGATCTCTTGTGATTTCTCATTTATACGAGGTGTCTGTGGTTTTCAAGGGGAAATTTTAATATTGGACATTGCAACTTCTTTTTAATTGAGAGCCGTTCAGACAGTTCTCGTGTACGGAGGCTTTTTAAGGACTTAAGCACCTCACTGTGATTATTCTGACACTCACATTTTCCATTTCATCAATGTTCTCCATTATACAGCTGTTGCAGTCTTTCATCTGTATCTTTTGAGAGGCTGTTTTAAATGCACAGGAGCTCATCTAACACCCAAACATACTGCATACGCTGTAAAGCACCGATCTGAACACTCACACTACAAACTTCTGTGACCTCCTCTCACTCTCAGTCTTACAGTGAGGTGACAGATGTTTGATCAAACACGTTTATCGATACGTCGTGCGACGGCTCATGTTAAATCATTTACATACACGTTGCTTTGTTATTCTAAAATTAACATAATGAACCGCAGACAAATGTGAATTGATTTAACTACATCAATAAATTTGGCGTATTATCTGTCATACAGGTGGCATATTGAGTAATTATGAACTGGCTAATCATCTCGCCAGGAAGTTCCTCCCCTGGGCCTCTGCCTGTCAGACTTCTGCACCTAAACAGAGATCCAGGACTGTGTGCCCTCGACAGCAGCAGGTGTAGATCCACAGCTCTTCCTGACTCATGCTCACCATATGTGCATTAAGACGCTTCCATCACTTCTTCCAAAACAGCAACGCAGGTATGTAAGTGTAACTAACTGCAGACAGGTGAGTTCAGTAAACTCGACGACGCTTTTCTCTCTGGTGTAGCAGGAGTTTGAGGGGAGGTTGTTAAAAGTTGCCATTAGCATATAGGAAGTCTGCCAGGCCCAAACTTTGCCAACCACCCAGACAGTGAGCTGCAGTGTGGTGGAGATTTCAGTCTGAAAATGAGATTTCTGCACATTTGGCAAGTTCCCCTTTAAAAACAGTTTTTTTTTAATGTAGGTACTCAGATGTTTTATTGAAAACCCTAAAGTACAACGTGATGCGAAAAACTTGTGGTGACTGTTCACTCGCTAATTTCTCTCAGCTTTTGAAACACGGCTCAAGAGATGGAGCGTCACCCGGCTCAGTGATCCACTGACAGGAGATGAATCTGCTCGGCAGGTTTAAAGCTCACCGTGTAGGTGAGGCCTCAGCTGTCCAGAACCAATCGCATGCGACAGCTGCTAAGCGGCCCAGGTGACTTTAAAACAAGAACAAATTACCTGCTGGAACCCTGATAAAGCTGAAACAGCAACTGCCATCATGGCTCTGACTTTCCTTCTGCCCCGTTTTAATATAAAGCTGAGAGTATTATGCACAATTTCCATCTCTATCCTCACGAATTGCTGCTTGTCAGATTGTATGATGGGATCGTGGTGAAGGTGGTGGCAGCCCGGGCAGGTTGTGCCACATCAGACTTTCACGTCAGACTCCAGTCACAACTGACAGCATCGGCTGACTGCTTTAACATTGACACACTAAACTAAAATGTTAATGCTGAAACCAGAGCAGGTCCTAGTATTAACATTTGCCTGAATATTTGGCCTGAAAGTAAAAAATGTCCTGGCTACCTTATTTTTTCAAATCTAACTCAATGTAGTTGTTAGTGCAAGCTTTAAATCAGCAGAATTCTAATAGACACAACATCTAATGCTCCAATCAGACGTCTCCCTGGACAGCAGAGGGTTTCCCAACATTAGCCCCTGAGTTAACAAGCCAACATGGGTGATGAACAAAAGAGTGAGACAAAAAACAAAAGACTCACCCGTTTTCTTGTACGCCTCATTTCCTGTTTCACTCTCCGGCAGACAATTAGCAGGTGTTTTACACCAAGAGCCCACAGAACACTTGCTACTGTAAGGTTTGAAAGTGTCTGGCGGTGGCCGGTTTTCCAGCAGACGATGGACACGCGTCTCATTGCTGCTGTGTGTTAAGAGAGACACAACATGCCAATGATGTTTCAGCAATAAAACTACAGGAATTCTTAGAGTGAGGGTGAGATGTTTGTGAAGATGCTTTGTATTGAATGAGCATCATGTTGGTTTTATTTAATGGATTTTTTTAAAGAAAACAACTTTACAGATAATTAACATTTGTGTTCTTTTTTCTTTATTTATTTCTGGCTACAGTTTATGGACTCACAATATTAACCTTTAGAATTTGGAGGATAACATATGACACAAAAATAAAAAGCATTGTGCATCTGGGCGCTTGCTTTTCAAATATGGCTGGTATGAAAAGTCAGTGAAAGGTCCTGCATTTCTCTAATGGCTGTTAAATGACACAACACTGTCCAAAAGCACCAGCTGGTCTGTCTACTCTTTCCTCATTATCATTTACATAAGCCTCATGCTGGCCCAGATAATGGCCAAGCATCTCAAAGCAATGGCATTTTACAAAACCACATATATTCATCATGTCATACTGCAAATCTCGCTAATAAAACATGTGGCTTGCATGTTAAACATGAGGATGTTAGGAGGTGAGATGCTTATGTTGTGTGTGCTGCATGTTTTCATGCCCTAAAGGCTGGTCTGTTTTAAACGTTGCTTTCAGCTACATGCTAAGAAACTGCCGGACATGCTTGCTATATTTTCGGTGGACAATCTCAGCTCAGCTCAGCTTGTGTTATACAGATCAAATGATGCTGTTAAAATTTTGCCAATACTGCATTCGCACCTTTAGATGCTACAGGCTGTAAATGTTCAATGGCACGGATAATCGTGAGGGCAAAAGGACAGCATGAATTAATATCTCATTATACCACGCACACATTTCCTATCAATTTACTTCAAGATGTTTAATCTCCTCTGAAGAGCAATTAAAAAGATGCATGTATATTCAGTGCAGGACTGGAGGCTTTTTTACAGACCAGAAACACATCGTGAATGTGCATAAAACATTTTTTTTAATTATCATGTTGAATGTCACAATTTACGACCAGAGACTGAAGAATTGTTAATAAGCTGCGTGTCCTTTTTTTTTTGTAGTGTAAAATAAAAGACTGATTAGGTTCTGAATAGCATATTAACTGCTCTTAAAATCTCTGTACTGTATGCAATAGCATGTATACTGTGGACACGATAAACAGTTTTCTGAATGCAGAATACTCCAAGACGTATCCCACAATGCAATGCGCTCGACTTAAACTTTAGCATACAGTGCACACGGCTCAGTTTTCAACAAGTAGTGAGCTAGTGTGTCATTTGAAACATTTCTCACAGAACATGTTTCTGTAACGTAGTCTGTAAATTTTCTGTGCCACAGAAAACGGCAATAAGTTACCCAGTCAAAGATGTAGCATTATCGAAACATGCGGTGGTAACAATTGGCGGCCTTGTACTCCACTCGAGTGCCAGTGTCACGCTAACAAGCCGCCTTCCAAACCTCATTTGAATGTAATTACACCCTCTGCAGCTCCGTATCTCTGGGTAGCACACGTGACTCTCGCTGGATTCTGTGTTTTTATTGGCACAGATGATTTAGCTGTTGTCTTTCCCTCTGTAGACTCGCGTGATGTTCTAATTACAACAGGCTACAGGACGGAGGCTCTTCTGAAGTCATGAGGAGATTCTCAGAGAAACACCACAGAGATGATGTGAAGACGCCACGTCGAGGTGACAGGAGGAAGACGATCAGCGGCTTAATGAATGTAGCTCCCACGGCGAGAGGCTGAGATGTTCGTGAGGAGCTTTGAGGTTGCGCTTATCTTCTCTACATGTGCTGGTGAGGATATAAGAGGGTTCAGTGATTTCACACTGTTAGCACTGAAAAAGCTTAAGCTCCCATTTGACTAGCTGTTGGCCGCCGTCCATGTCTCCTCAGAAAACATTCAGTAAACTGTTTTTAAGGGAATAACCTCATGATCTTTTTGTATTTTTATTCTGTTTTTAACTGTCACTCATGATGTCGTCTACTAAGAGACCGTCTACTAAGAAACTGTTTGATATCAGAATTTTCATTTATGTGTCTGTTTGTCTGTAATACATGGAGAGAAATAAATAAGCCTTAAATGCTGTGCCATTAATCAATCACATGACACCAAGAAATGACAATGCTGATTGGCTGAAACTTTTGTACAGTCAAGAGACCTCAAAAATTATGTAAAAAAACATATTATTGACAAAACATTTGTAATGATATACTGAAATACTTAAATACATGGCTACATTTAAATGGTATAGTGATGCAACCAGGCAAAACTATCTGCATTTGTTTCCCCCAAAAAATTGCTGGAGAAATCTCTGAGAACAGGCCGATACTTAAAACACAGCTGAGAACACGTGAGATCTTCTGAGTCTTTTGTCCCTTTGGATTTACCACCAAAACTGCCCACGCAACAACTCCAGACGCACGGCTGTGAGGAACAGCAGCTGCTCTCTGCAGAAGACACTTTTATTGCTCTGAAGTTACGCTTTCATTGTTCAGGAGATACAGTCCTCAGTTGTGTTTCATTTAAGTATCTTAGATGTTACTTCTAAAACTCAGGAGAAATAGAAACAGATATGAATGAGACGTTTGGGTTCCAGTGTGCATGAGTTCAGATGAAGCAATTAAAAACAGAAAGAGCTGATCCTAGAACAGTCTGTAAAAACATTTAAAGGTGCATTAGTGCAGCTGTTGTCTTCCAGACCTGATCTCAGTTTGATAACACTGATTGTGACAGTTGTGAGTGAAGCTGGGAAATCAGAACAAGTGTTTGTAAACCTCCCTTTGATCAATGCAGAACACCCAATAAACACAGGAGATACAACACCAAGATTTTCACCTCACCCTGACCCCTCAGTAGATAATGACAAATACATTTAATGCATTTTTAGATTATTTTCGATTAATTAATAATGAAGTTTTAAATAATAATGAACACGAAGGTTTTCATTGTGCTATTAATATTTGGTCCAATGATCAGATAAGATGATCAGATAAGAGTTAATATAAATCTTCACCAGTCAGAAAACATCTTCAGTCCTGCTTTCAAAAGCTCTTCTGCTGTGTCATTAGTATTCCTGCATCAGCTATGATCTGATTCTATATTGCTATCAGACAAATGAAGGTACTTAGATTGTCAGATAAAACACATTTACTGGTGAAGATTGAGATAATCTCTCACTTTCTGCTTATCAGTCCATTACTGAAGCTTTAGAAGCCGAACATTGAGAAAAATGCATTAAACATAAAATAAGTGAATTCACAAATTACCCAGAAAAGCAGGTGATTTAAAAAAATAACCAGCAGTGGTAAAATGTTGTAAATGCTGAACAAAGGGACGAGATGAGTGTGTTTGATGGCACTGAGGTTTTCTAACAAATCCATTATACTGCTGTGTGTGTTTGGGGTTTGTGGTTTAGTTAAGAGGCATTAGTTAGTATCCTTTATTAACTCAATGACCACGCTTGTTGAATCCTAATACACAGCCTTTTCAATGCAGCTCATCAATGCTCATCCAATGGGAATCTTCTGTTGAACAGATATACAAATAATGTTTAGTGAGTTAGTAACATGTACATGTTAGTCAGAACATTCAGAAATCAGCATTTTTATGAACTTTAAATGGAAGAAACAACAAGCTTGACATCATCTCCGTCTACATAAAAACATCTTTATCAAACACAGTGGTCAAAAGTCAAAGTTAGGCCTCCATATGAGTAAAATAATACAATTTTTGTCACACCTATCTTTTTTTTGTCTTTTGATAAAAAGTTTTTTTTCCAATGTCATATTCATTTATTCTAGTTGTAATGTATAAACGTTTATTAAAGATAATATATATCAAACATATGAAAGAAACATATGAAACAAAATGTGCAAATTATCCTTGTGAAAACCTGAAGTCATAAATATTATACAATAAATTTAGATACAAGCATTAGCTAACTGTGGTAAGTAACTGTGTTTTTTATGTCTCAAAGACTGTAATACATTCTTCATGAAGAAAATTGCATTACAACATTTGTGTTTTTATATGCAAGTGACATTGTGTTACATTGTTACATTGTGAGTAGCACGTAACTGCTTAGATTCCCCTTTTCCCCTTAATTTTCAATCTTATTACCACAGATGAAATCAGAAAAACATCTGTGTCAGTAATTTCATTGAAGAGATTTACACTGTCTGTAAGGACAGACTAACACACACATTTGCAACTTTTAAAAAAATAACGTACGTCAAGAAACCTGCAATTATCTCTTTAAATAAAGATGGCGATAGAGAGGCAAAAGTTAAAAATAAAATAAAGCCACATCTAAAGGCCATCATAAAAGCAATTTGTAATGCAGCTCATGTGATATTCAATATATTCTGTATGTGTTTGAAACCTTTGTGTGAGGAGCAGAAGTAAGTCTTGTTTCTTTTAAACACATTATTAACACTCCATTATACAACAAGATCATTTCTTTTTTCTTTACACAAACCCTTAAATGCTTTACCATTTCTTTAAACATAAAATACAATGTTGTCATTACTTATCTAACTGTTGAGATTAGCACTAGTCAGCAGATCCGGTTGAGTCTGTGGGTGGTCAGATGATTCAGTTAACTACTGTGTCTGTCTTAGTTGAGATTGTGATTATGATAATGGAGGTTCTGGTGAGACTGAGGGCTGTGATGGTGATTTATGCTCAGCTGTCTGAATGAATAAAGGGACTGACTTAAATCTGTCATCTGTGTCTTTCTCTATGAGTGTAAAATGCTTTGGTTTGTCTTGGGGGTGACTTTCAATGGTTACACTTCTGACTGAATGTTATTTCATAAAGATCATTATACTTTTCACACAGAAACATTTCACATGGTCATTTCACACAGAAAATTCTGACAAACTTTAATAATATAAAATTCTAATAAGAGTTAACTGATAAATTGATATAACTGAATCCTGTCTCTCGTGCTTGGTTCTGTTAATAACATGTAATATTGTGTTTTCATCGTATGAAAGTTTTCTGCAGTACATCTGTGCTCCTCCACTTTCTCTCTTGGTAATTTATGCTGTATTATGTGGGATGTGTTTGTTTCTGATGTGAAATGACTGATTTGCGCTCTGATTCATGAGACTGAAGATCTCTTACTGAGTTTATCACTATAAGACACACAAATGTTTCTATATGCACTATAGGAATAAACTTGATTCGTCTTGTCATTTTCACAAACTCACCTTTTGTCCCCTAATATACATGTGAATAAAAGTAAAGAAACATTAAACATGTTTCATGTAAACAAGTTAAGCTGCTTTCTATATTGCATTTTGTCTAGCAATATATCAGATTTTGCAACAGATGTGTTTGATGATGTTATGATGAAGTCATTACGTCCTCACCTTCATGTTGTTCAAACCTGTCTGCAGTTTTCTTCCTGTAAAACAAAAATAAAATGACATGAAGAATCTTTAGTCATTATTTTCTGTAAAACAGTTTGTATTGATCATCTTGTCTAACAAGCTTTAAATACATACAGAGAAACATCCACATGTATGTCTATTCATTCCTGTTTTAATTCCTGTTTGTTAAGTGAATGTTTGGTAATGTTGATACTGCGTTCTGTCACAGCAGATCTCTGATTGGTTGATTAAAGATCCTGCTGCTGAGGCAGCTTGTTGTTTTGCTGAGTTGAAACTCTGAGGTCTGGTAGCTTTCCAAGCGAATCTGTCTGTGTTCATGCTCATTTATATAAACAACATCACAGTCAAACGCAAGCCTGGAAATCCTCAACCAGCCCACTGCACCCAAAAGCAACACTATTATAAGAATGCCTTAGCAACGACAATTTCAAAACACAACCATATACATGTGGTAACTATTACTAGTGTAATATTTTACCCCAGATGGCTGAACTATTGAAAATGAATGCACAGAATGTCAATACAGCCACGATGAATACTCAATAATTCAACAGACCATCATCAATCATCTGTCTTGCAGCAATGTGTTGTAAAGACTGTGTTTGTCAGGGAACACTGAACACAGGTCTGTCAGTCTGCAGGTTTCCCTGCCAACTGTCTGTCCAATGAAATCACTCGATGAAAAATATGTTTGTCCCACCAAAGGTGGTAAAAGTGCCTCTGAGATTTGTTTACAGCATTTGTTTACAAACTGTTTCTGCCGGCGTGTCTGAATGACAAATGAACTGGTGGAAGGTAAACAACAGATTGTGAGTGTGTTACGGCCGAAACCATTTCAGCAGGATGGGTAGATGCTCACTCTGCACAGTGTGTGTGTGTGTGTGTGTGTGTGTGTGTGCTCAAAGTTATGGACACATGTCATGGAAATCCCCCTTGTCTGTCTGTCACTGATGGGAAGTTTTTATTGTTTTTATCCGTCCTTTTAATAATAAAATCAAAATTATAATTAATAATAATAAAAATGCATTTACAGCATTGCAAAAACTGCAAAAAATGTTTTGGAAAGATTTAATTTAAAAGTACAAAAGGCTTTAATCCAGAGGCAGGATCAATAGATGTCTCTGTGTCCTCAAACCCGCACTTCCTCTAACCAGTTTCTCCTGAATGATGTTAATCTGTCTCGGCTGTAACTGATGGTATATATACTGCCTATGAGATTAACCCACCTGAAGCTAAAGGGTTAACTTATTCTCTCTCTCTCTCTCTCTCTCTCTCGTCTGTCCTAAAACTGGAGCTGAGAAAATAATAACCTGCCATTTGGTTCAAGAACACATTCATTTCTTTGTTTACCAGGAATTCTAATTTACTGGAGTTTAATCTTCTTGACCAAAATTAAGGAACTCGTTCAATACATTCAGTTAATAATGAAAAGGTCAAGAGCAGAAGCTGAGAAAAACTCAAACTATTCACCATCTTTATTAAAGCAGCAATTCTGAGGGTTGAGATACTACAACTCCTCCATCAGAAGATCATTTGTGACAGAGCAACAGTCCCTGAGCAATGCAAGCTGTACCACATGCCTCATTTGCTTTATGAAGTACACTAGCAAGGGAAGTCAAGGACACCTTCTAAGGGAACGCCAATGCAATAAGTTTTTGAAACTAGACACATGGCTTCTTTTAAACTCATGCCTCAGGATACTTAAGAACAGTGAGATGAATCATGGTCAAAAATGTATCATCTAATGCAGGTTTACTTCAAATTCAATTCAACACTTCCTGCAGAAAGCTGCAGCCTATCTAGGGAGATGAAGCAGAGTAGGTTTTGAAACAGAGCTTATGACAGAATTTGATCAGCACGTCACCTTGACAACACAATTAAATCATCATCGGAGGTGAAGTTAGGAAGAAACGGGCAGATTAAATGACAAATCGTTTATCTCGTCTTATTTTTAAGATATGACATGATTCATTGTCATTTTATTTAATTTAATTATTCCGCTTAAGCCAACAGACTGTTTTTTTATTGGTCATAGCTGGAGAAACATTCTATTGCTCAGAGAACTTTTAAATAACATACAGACTTTATCTCAGTTTACTCAACCACTTACAACACCCTAACATCAAAGTGCCCGGGGTAAACACCAATCCCCTTCTGTAGGAAATGTAAACATGTTGCTTATATATTTAGACTAACTGGCTGCTATTTCCTCTTAGCAAACAACCATCATTTTACGAATGGTTTTGAAGTTATAGTTGGAAAACCAGGGACACTTTGTAAATGCGGATCTGCGTTTTGTTTTATCTGAGTGCCAATGTACCAAACATGATGTCCCCTGAATGTTATGAAGCCCATTAAATTACAGCTCATAAATGATGCTAAGTGTTTATAAGGTTATGCTTTTAGCATTTTTCAGCTGTGCTATTTATCCATTTTTTCACAATAAAACAATACCATTAAAAACATGACTGAAGGTCACCACAACCTCAGAAATCAAACAAGGGGCCATCAGGTGAAGAAATATCATCGAAATTAAAGCACTTGTATATATCGGAGTCTTTTCAAACTGTGCTCTTTCAGACAAAAAATGAAATCTATTCATTTCCCAACAGGAAATAGAAATGAATGATTCCTCTGAGTGACCTTGAAGTCGTGCATGAGAGCATGCGGGTGAAACTGTCCAGGGACTGGCAGATATATGCAAGTGTGAACTTCACGCTTCTCTCTCCTGGTTATCTCTCCATCTTCTGCCCTTTTTCTTATTTTTTTCCTTAGCAGAAGCAGGTAGACACAGGGTCGATGCATTAGGTGCATAGGTAACAGTTGAACACCACACGTGTGGTACTGGTCAGTATTAATTCTCTGTAATGTCAATCAAATATCGACTTCTGTGCATCCAGCTCAAGCCTGACAGACAGAGACACACGTTAGCATGAAGTGTTAAGAACTCCATGGACCAACAATGAGATAAAATACAAGAAGGAACCAGGATTGGAAAACTAGTAAATAAGTGATGACAAAACAAAATGGATACCTATCTTATATATTGTTGTGTACACAAAGCAGGTCTGTATTTGAAGAACTTCCTGTAGAATCTGGACTGTCTTCCTGTTGAGAGTGGAACTGTTAGCGTCCCCTCATAAGGCCCTTTACTTCACATTGAATCTGTCCTCCTCCACACTGACCCGTGTCGTGACCCAGACAGCTATCTATCCAGTCAGCTATCAGTTTATAATGAATCGAGTTGTTTCTCAGACAGAGTGTTTGGCATGAGTCAGTGCTTCTGTGTGCCCTGCATCTCTGAAGGACACCAGAGGACAGAGAGCAGCACGTCTCTTTAGCCTACTTATCTTTTCATGAGAAACACTGACACAGGGCCCCCTCACTTCCAGAATTCAAACTCACAACCGCAGGGTGTTTCACCTGAAGAGGCAATGATTCTAAGATTAGTACAAAAATAAAACTAATATTTTCAAATACGAGATGAAACGGTGCCAGAAGCCACAAACTGCTGGAAATAAAGGGTTAAAACAGTAAAGAACTCGCCAGGCTTAGATGAACTTGATATGGTGTGATTTTGAGCGCAGCGTTTGTTAGACATCCCGCAGGTAATTTAAAGCTGAATTTAAAAATAACCAAACAAAAGTTACTAGTAATAAAACACAGAAGAAATAAGCTTGTGACTTTATCAATTCAATTTCTGAAGCAACAAAGAAATGTTCACAAATGCATAAACCTGATTCATATAAATTGTTTCATAAATATGACAGTATTGGTCACTTGATGTTAATTGGTGTAAACACACAGAAGTCCACCTGTCCATCACACGTGAGCACTCACAGTACCGCACACATTATACTGTATTTTGAGGGGGTTGTGGAAATATTGTTAAATAGTTTGGAGTGTTAGTCATTTTCATAAGAGATTATGATCTTCATGTGGTTGGTGGTGTGCTGGAGATGTTTGTGTGCTGGAGATGTTTGTGTGCTGGAGATGTTTGTGTGCTGGAGATGTTTGTGTGCTGGAGATGTTAGTGTGAGTTCACGCAGCTGTGAGCATGCAGAGACGCTCATTACGTGATTAGCCTCACGCGTCATATTTACACACAGCAAACGAAAGCGACTACCTCACAGCTCACTGCCTGTTTCTACAGCAGAAGCTTTCATCTGTGCTGGAGGAAAAGAGTCAAAGGCAAAATGCATGAAATCTCTTAAATGTGTCCAAAATTAATTATAAACAATTTTGTTCTGTAACACAAATGTTACTGTCACTAAGTAGCTATCTACAATAACCACCTGCAAACATGAATGACATCATGCAGGGCATTAAAATACATTAAAAACTCGTTTATTTATTGTTATGTTTACTCATGAGATCTGTTGATTTGACACTAATTCATCAGCATTATTGTAAGAGCTACTCTAGGTGAAAGAAATAAAGTTTGTAGCTCATAAATAAAATCTTTGGAGGTTTGAACCTTCTGGTTACCAGCCCAGATCTTTAACCACTGAACCACACACCTTATTCACTGATGTTCATTTGTCTACAGATTGTTTATCTTATTGGCGGCTACGTCACTTATACAATAATACCTTCCTACCTTTTTAATATAAATATATTGTTATATACAATATCAGAATAAAATAAACAATATAAAATATGTATAAGCCTGAGGGAGCACCAGTTTATTTGATATATTTTGTCATTAGACGATGTCAGATGGTTTTCAAGGGAATCTCTTCATGATCTGACGTGACTGTCGGTCTGAATACAGCAACACCCTGCAGCCCACAGAAAACATGTTTCACACCCGCGGTACAAAATGTGCCCAAAACTGAGCCATGCAGATGCCAGTCCAAAGAGGCCCGGCTGATCGAGAGCTCAGAGAGGGGTTTATTCAATGTGATGCTGACACAGTGTATATATGCATTAGGACAGTGTGTTACTAGAAACATTAAAGTTCACAGTCAATGACTCGGTCGGTCACGGGTTTATCTGCTGAAGGACTATGAAGAGCAACCTCACATGTTTCAGGGTTATCATCATAACAGATTGTTTTAAAGGTGCAGAGTCTGGCACCAGAACCATCAGGCTCACAATTTCATTTCTGCAGAGAACGAGCTCTGATTCTCAACTTGAATAAGATTAAACATGCTTTCATGTGCAGAAATAAGGTGCAATTTAGCCCTGCAGTGTACTGAGCACACGCTCTCTGTGCATTTATCACTGTACATAAAGCAGAGAAAAGAAAATCCAGGAGGACTTCAAAAACGCTGAATCTGCAGTAAAGACACGAGACTATTACATTAATATCACATGACCCTGCTTCAGAATCACACACACACACATTAAATTACTGTGTGTGTGTGTGTGATTCTGATAAAATAGATTGTACTGTGTAAAATAGATTAACCTAATTCAATTGATTTTCGTACAAATCATATAAAAGATACAATTTATAAAAATACACAAGCAGATTTTTTATAATACCACTGAACACACCGGCAGGCTGATCACAAGCACTTGTCCTGCTGAAACTCCTCACATCTGTTTGCATGTCACTTCAATCATGTCTAATTCTGTTTCGTTGGGCCATTTTCCACCAGTCAGTTTCCCTCCATAACTGTCTCGCAAGGTCAGACGAACACATTTGTCATCATCTGCCTGAGATAAACAGCTTGAGTCTGCCAGATCTGACTGCATATTGTCAAGATGATCATGAAGACGACTGACTCATCTGGAATCTTCTGAGAGATGAAAGTGTTTTTTGTAGATGTCGATGGCTAACACAGCACTGTTTCTCTCGTCTAAAAGCTGATCTGAACCCCTGCACCTGTAACTAAAACAACATCAGAATGAAATGCTTCCTGTCGGGAGTGAGCAGTTATAATCCAGCCCAGCTGGACGCTGCACACACCTGCACTAAACTAAACACTTAAATGTTCTTACAGCCATTCAATGTACACACACACATACAGTGCAAACAGAGCTTGTTTAAATCTATTCCCATGGCGACAGTAACAGTGATGGTATGTAAAGAGTTTTGTTTGCACCACGTCACGTTTTGTTATATAATCATTCTAAAGCTCAAAGACTCAGAGCTAAACAACCACTGATATGACAAGATCTCTTTCACAATCACAATCTTTCAACAGACACAACATCCTTTATTTCTTGGGTGGCCAAGTGCATCATGGGAAGGACATCAGTGCTGATGAGGAGCTACATGTCGGTGTCTAGACTGAGAATTACTGCAGTCTGAAGCTGCCCCATTATTTATTACGTTTCTTTTTCTCTGAACGCAGGCATTTACAATCAAACACTGACATCTGTCACAGCTCCCCGAGGTTATTGTCTGTTATGATTATCTGTCATATTCTGGCCATTTGCATGATGTCGGCCGGACTCACGATGGGTCAGACAGTGTGCGTGCCGAAAACAAAATTTAGAATGGGAATTTTCCAGGATGTGTCTTTTAGTACTGATGCAAAATTTATATTAATATTGTTTTCTCTAAAACACAGAAAATACAGTTTGAACTGTGTGAGTGACTGAGAAATTACATATGCAAAAATATATGCTACGATTTTGTAGCTGTATATGAAAACTCTTCCCAGCACAACCATCACATTTATATGCATACGTTTCTACACTGATTAATAATAATTACAATTATTCTGAGAGACATCTTCATGCTCTATACATATTTTAATACTGTGTATGTTCTGCTGTATATAATGTGTAATGTGTTTATGGTACCGGTTGGTTCTGGCACTTCGTACAATAACACAAGAGCAGAACAAATGTTTGAATGTAGGTCATGAGACTCTTACAAATGCAGTCTGTGACATTTATTTTAATGTTGGTAAAAGTTCATAAAGTCCAGTTTCCCTTTTACTCCAAAACTGTGTTTCTCAATAGCTTGACCTTTTCCATGCGTCTGAATCTGATATCATGCAGAACTACGGACACGGATAAAAATAAATGTTCTGTTATGGTGCTCAGTCCAAATAACGTGTTTATTTTTGCTTCCCCTGGAGTTCACTTATAAGCTGTCTTGAGCCAAAACTAGTCATAATTTAGTCTTGCAGGACCATTTCCTCTCTCTCTCTCTCTGACCTGAACGGTCTGTTAAGGCTGTTTGTGGCAGGTTTAACACATACATGATGTCGGATGTGATTGGCTAAACTGCCTTACTGGTTCACATTTCATTGTGACAGTTTGACAAAGCAAACTGTGAAATCTGCCTCACAAACTGTTACATAAACCGTAACAATGGAGGATTTTGTTAAAAATAAACTTGTGCTACTTATTTCTAAAGCTGGGATTCTTCAGAATGATACATAGACCCCGCGGGTGCTAATCACAGCCGGAAACACAGCGTCACAACAATAAAGATTTCTGAAGGAGCCATTTTTGTAGCTTAGTTTCATTAGATGCTCTTGGTTGCCAGGGAAATGATTTACACTCCCTCACATTGTTACAAAACTGTCATTTATCTGTTGAATGACACCAGGGTGAGTAAACAATGACAACTGTTTTTTGTCTCTCTTTTTGTTTCTAACTTTTGGGTTCTAAACGTTTGAAGCGTTTCTATTTAAAAAGCTAGAAAAACACTGACATTTTCTCTTTGAATGTTCTTTGACCTGGAGTCTCTGAGAATTAAACACCATATTATCTCTGATTACAATGTATTTACCTGTATTAGTGTGACCGACAGCAGCAGGCAGTTGTCTGTGGCTTCAGAACTCTGAAGACGATCTAAAGTAAATGGCAGCCGTGCTGTATGAAATATTAAAGGTCAGTCTGATTTCACACTCTCAAAAGAGGTAAATGAGGCATAATACATCAGAAGAGAACAATATACACACTGTACGGCTGTTTGAAAGTTGCAGTTGTGTACGATTACAGTGAAAACATGAATGTGATCGCAACATTGAAAACAAAGGCATACAGCTCTGGATAATCTCTGGAGATTCTGGGACTGTGTAACATCCCTGCAAATAGAGAAAAAATACATCCATTCCACACCACTATATATTTCATACAGCAAACATGCAAATGTATTTAGTCAGAATTAGTGGTAACTTGCACAGACATGAATGGACCTCCAGCGCTCTGTGGTGACTGCATTCACCAGAAGACTCGAATCCTGAAGTCCTGGTAAGCACGTATTGGAGAGATAAACTGTTGAAGCTGAAGTGGCATCATCATGTCTCTCCTGCAGCTCAATCTGTGACAGAAAACTGATAAACTGTTTATCCTGAACACTGCTTTTGAGTTTGGTTGACCGCTTTGAATAAAAGCATGTGCTAAATGAATAACTGAGAATGTAAATCATGTACAGTTGCTCTGGGGTTGTATCTCAGATTTAGGTTGGTCAATATTGAAGATTATTTATAATTCATATACACCCAAACACAATTAATAGTTCATGAGGGTTTGACATACGATAGCCCCAATGGTATGAATCTCCCTGTGTAGATAAAATATCTGCAAAGAAATGAAGCTCAGCTGTTTCTCAGAACTCATTTCAGACATTGTTTGCTCTCCGTTTTAACTAGCTGGTTGATGATTTGTATTAGTTGTAAAGGTCAGTCAACACAGGTGTCCTAGCAGATTAAACACAGCTGGAGCATATTGGACGTGATGCTTGTGAGATACTTCTATGACTTTAATAAATGTAATTTACTTTTATATTGTGATATCTAATGCAAAATGTTTATGCATGACTCATGCGGCAACTTCTCCTTTGGAAGCTTGTTTTCAGTGTAAAACATTTCAATGTAAAACAGAAATGTAATTGTTTTACACAACCACAATCTATAGCAACTAGTTTTCTGACTACACAGTTGTTTTACTAATAATCATTCAAGGAGACAGTAATACTGCCCTGGTGGAGGTAACCCAAAATATCCCTCACAGAAAGGAAACCTCTCTCTTGCCACTAAGCATCTTTAAATGTCACCAATCTGTCACTGGTAAACTTCCTCAGGGCAGGCGAGCTGATCTGCTGAGGTCCAACTGCGACACGGACGCTGGTCGGTCATCAGTCTTCTGCTGAACCAATCCATACCTCTCTGGAGCAGAGAAAGGTGGGCCTGATTAAGTGGCTAAATGATAGCTGACAACGCGTGTCTCGCTATAGGGTCTTTCCATCCGCTGCACGTCCCCTCAGACGTACAACATAACGCGCCACCCAGCCCTCGCTTCTGTCCTGCAGCTGAAATACATGATCCTGCCTCTTCCACTGGAGCCAGACTCTGTGCCCTGATGCTATTTATAAACCAAACATATTGATCAGCTTTTCTTCTATCATGACTGCAGGGGATGCTGGAATACAACAGAGACAAAGATTGTTACCAAGGGTCTAACATGAGGCTAATGACAAAAGCATGTTTACATTTGTGTAAACATTTAACATTTATTTAGACACTTTTATCCTAAGTTACTTACAGTGCTTTCAAGAGGTCCTATTATTTCAGAATCAAACCCATGGCTTTGGTGTTGCAAGCTCTGCCAACACCCGTCATAGCACCCCATTCTGTCAGGGCTATAAATCCAACACATACATGCATTGCATCATACAGTTAGTTGAAGAATGACACGTCTCAGAACTCCTTCATTTACATACTGGTACGTTTTGGGCCCGACTACACGAGGCATCATTTTAATGCTCAGATTAGACATCCTGGAGGGAAATAAAAATAGAAAAGAATTAGAGATGGGAGAAGAGGGAGAGCTGATGCCTACAGTGCTGCTCAATTCTCTTCACTCTCTCACACCTGTAAGCAGTTACCCTTTAATACTGCTGCACTACAAACTGCTGGAATAACCCACATTCTTCTCTTACATAAAGCACAGAAAGACACAAAATTGTTTTTGTGCACATCTTTCACGGCTTTCTGTGAAATTCGACATGGACGTTGGTGGTCAATGCAAGTCATAATGGGAATATAAGAGCATGAAAAAAAGACCTTTATAGCACAAAACAATAAAGATTCATTAGAGGGGAAGAAAAATTCATGGAGCTGTGCTGTTGTTAAAAACAGCGATGCATGCAAAGATGCGTCGATGCGGTTCCAGACTGAATTATTACAGAGAACCTGCAATCTCTCTCATTTACTGCTCACACACAGATTTCTTCACTCAGTCTCTGACCTTCATCTGAGAAGCGGTCCGAGTGAGTTCAGATGGCAATAAATAAAGTTCTGGAGCCTCTTTTAGGAAAACCCGAGCAGGACAGCAGAAAGACTGATGAGTTATTCTGAAGGCTGATGGTGTAAATTTAATTAGGGTTTCATTGATGGAAGAGGGAGACAGCCTCAGACAAACTGCCTAAAAAACTACATACAGCACAGAGATGAGGTTTGTCTGTCAATACTCCAGCACACATGACAGGTCATGTGTCCTATAATGAGCTGATTCTCTGTAATACTGCAGCTTTTAAACCTAACCAAAAATATGAGCATTGTTTTACAGAGTATTTCTGTGAAAGTGCCTAAATTTACAGGATAGAAACTTACATAACATAAACATAGCTTACATAAGGGTGCCGACTTTCAGTTTGTGTTTTATATGTTCCAACAGGTTGGAACGTGTTCAGGTGAGACTAATACCAACTAACACCATAAAACAGCATTTCCAAAACAACACAATGTAAAATCCACAATCCAAACAATAAGCATGTCATAGTGATAAAAGCACCATCAGGTTATAGATCCCTCTTCACCAGCCGTAAATTACAAACATAAAATGGCAGCATGAAAACATATAATGACTATAATATAAACAGGCAATACAACTGAGACAAGCATGTCTGTAATACTACTGTGTGCATCACTGATAGTGTTAAATACAACCAATCAATCTTCTTCATCCATTATCTAGCGTGAAGCCCTTAAGTTTTATATTTATTGAATAAAATGACCTTTTACCTGCATATAAAATGACCTGCATGAGCAGTAGCACATTAAGAAATAAGAGTTAAAGCTCATGCGGTGTTTGCGGTTGGGGAATGAAATCCAGCACACACTCGTGAACATGCAGTCAGTTATGACACTGTGTGTGTGTGTGTGTGTGCACGTCTGCACACGCTGCTGTGAATGACAGCTTCTGTCCGGGTGAAATTCATGGACATTTTTAATTGAGTGAATGAAATCAGCAGAATTTACTGTACTGCAACAAATACACATCTCATGCGGTCACAACCTCAGCTTTTGTGTGTGCAGATCAGCTCAGGACCCTGGACAGCAGCCAGAGACCGACACGCATGGCTGAAGTGTGGCGGGAAATTTCCTTCACAGCTGTGTGGCGTTACACCTCATTCTGTTGAGAGAGAAAGAGAAGCCGCGTCCCGCTTCAGTGGCTACATTCACGTGAAAACAAGTCCTGGTGTTTGCTCGCTTTTGCTCTCCACAAAACTGTGATGCTTAGCAAACTGTGACCACCCCATCAGCCACTAGTTATCTGCATCACAGCTTTCCATGTCAGATCACCACGTCACAGTGTTTGCTAACCGCTAGCAGTGTTCAGATACTTGCCTATAAACAATGCATTATTTATTCTGAAGGTTTAAAGAACATTTTAAATGGGATGTTTGGGCATATTCCAACTTGTCTGGTAAATCCAATTTTAATTAATTATGTTTTTGCAAACATTTCACCTGATATAATCCCAAAATCCATTATATTTTTTTTTATATCTGGTCTCTCATATTTGAAAACCGCCAAATAATGGCTCTTCAAATTAATCCCTTGAAGATTAGTGTGGGAAAAAAACAAATTTAAAAATAATGAAAAACATATCAAATGAAAATGATTTATAATATAACAGCAGCATGAGTCAAAACACTTTGTAAAGGTTATTAAAGTTTACTTTCGTATAACTTTGTACAACTCATTTCAGTTCTTTACTAAACACTGTGTGAACATAATCAACATCGTCTCAGGTCTGGTGCTATTAGTCAACCTTCACCTATTAAGAAAAATTAATAAGTTAATAGATTCAAGCAAAATGACTCACCGCCTTTTGTCACAAGCACGACCAGAACGAATCCACTAACAAACAAACAGACAAACAGACGTATTTAAACATCGCCTAATGGAAATGAAAATTATTTTCTGCATTTGTTATTGTGGCTTTAATAAATGCCTGTCCATCTCACAGCACAACTAATGGAGGTTCTAATTAAACGGAACATACACTTCTGCATTAGTTAATGGCCCTGTAGCTCTTTACTGAGACTGGCAGTGTGGGATATATACGTGCCTTCTGCGGAGCCCCAACTAATTGAAACAGGTTGGCAAAGAAAGTCTCAGACATAATGAATGAAGACAATGGCCAGAGTAATTAGAGCTGAGGAAGAGGATCATTACTGGAGTCACTGAGGTGCTGAACTTCCACACAAAGACAAACACACGCCTACATTAGCTTCACATCTTTCTTCAGCTCTGAATGCTTCTATAACACAACACACAATACAGATCTCATATAAAGCCAACACTAAACTCTGTTCATGGAAGCAGATTACAAATGCTAAACAACAGTAATCATGTACTTGAATTCAGCTGGATGGTGTGCACAGGGATTATGTTAGCTGATCATATAAACAAAAAGGATTTAGGAATCTTTAGGAATTGCACAGAACTGGCATCAACAAAACCAGAGGTGGATAAAAAAGAACTCCAACAAGGGAATTAAAAGCTGTATTTGAAAAAGGTCTGTGGACAAACTGTTAAATGCTAGCTGTTGTTAGCATTGTTGTACATTGCACTGATTATCTGCCATGGTTATTTTTCTATATGTCTTTTTCCTAAATCTTTTGTTTTTATCAAGTTTGTTTTTTTGTTTTTAGTTTAAGTGTACGATACATTTTGCTTTGGCTACATGGCTGACTTCTCCTGTACACAGATGTAAACACACAAGAAAACCTTTGATTTATATTAAAAATGTCCCTATCATTCCTTCACTGTGTGACAGATGCTGTGAGGAGGTGACCAGATGAAGGAGAGATTTTGGAAGAGTGGTGAACGGGTTTTAGTCCCTTGTGATCCGTTAGGCTTGTGGACTGACTCGCTCAATGCCGGGTCAATAACAACTCAACAACTTAACCAAAGAATATTGACTCGAGTCCAAATAAAAATTGTTATGGATTTCTCTATATTTTATCATGGTGCACAGATAAGACCAAACACGTAATCCGGCTCAAATGGGAATTCTGCAGCTCCAGTAAAACTCACTGGTTGCTGGTTCTAGTCATCAGTTGTGAGAAATTGGTTCAACGTTCAAATATTTGCTGAAGGTATTGAGATAATAATGATGCAGCTAGGCCGACTTCTCAATGTGAATTCATTCCTGCATTTACATTTCCTGTCTGAAAACAGGTGAGGTGAGTTTTTATGGTGCAAATCCCTCATCAAGTCACCTCAGGGTGAAATTTTGCATTAGTTTACATAAAAGATTTAACTGTAAAATGTTTAAACAAACAACCGCCACAAAATATCTTCATTTAAATGCAAATGCATTTTAAATTTATGCGTTATAAAAAAGTGTTCGTTTTTATGACTCAATCAAAGCCAGACATGATATCAGATCTGATGTTCCACTTGGCTGTTTATATGCAGTCTGTCCCTTGATATTTCTAACATCAGCTGTATGGTTACACTGACCTTTTGATGGTTCTGGCAGGTTTTGGGTTGTTGGGCTGGTGTGTTTTACTTTCCCCACAGACAGACTCACCGTTCTCACTCTCAGCTCTGATGTCTGGAATTCTGTCTGGCGTCCCCGGACAGTGAGATGAGTGAGGAAGACAGGAGGCTGTCTTTAGCTACTGGATGAAAAAGCAGACTGGCATATGACTGGAGAGTGGAAGTATGTACTGTTACACTGTACTGTTACCCTGTACTGTTACCCTGTACTGTTACCCTCTACTGTTACCCTCTACTGTTACCCTCTACTGTTACACTGTACTGTTACCCTCTACTGTTACACTGTACTGTTACAGAGTGCCTGAGGAATAATGGTACAGGTCAAATGCACAACCCAGTGTGGACAAGCTCGCACATGGGCACTGTTCCAAAACCTAGTGTGCTGCCTACAAAGCCAGTATATTATGGTAGCGTTGGTATTTTGCGACCCAATTGTAAGACACTGCATGTGTCCTTTGCCAAGAAGACTTTCTCAGAATGAATTGCAACACGCTCAGTAAAACTAAGCAAAATATTGATAAATAACAGTAATTCAATGGAAGAAATAGTAAAAATGCAAGCTTCTTAAAGTGCATAACGTTGCTGATTTAGAGCGTCCCAAATCAGTCACTTATAGGGTTACATCAGTTAAAATGCCTTAGAAGGCAGCTGTCTATGTAGGCAGCAGGCAGACACTTTAGAGTCACAGTGAGAAAGCACGGCTTCAGATAAACATCTTGCTGTTGGCTTCATTCTGGGATATATTCCTCTATAACTACACAATGGTTTGTGTTTCCATGCAGGCAAGCTGAGATCAGCCAATGAGTCATTCATTTTGACATGCAGATACTGAGAAAAGAAGAAATAATAACAGCAAAACGTCGACACTGAAACATCCCTATTTATTAAAATTTATTCCTATTTATTTCTCTCACATTTCGAATCTCTCTCTTTCTTCAAAGAGAGATCAAAGCAATGCCATAGAAGAATCTTTTTTTGGTTCCCCAAAGAACCATTCAGTCAAAGGTTCTTTAAAGAACCATTTCTTGCTTACCTATTCAAAGTCAGTAGAACCTTTCTTTCCACAACAAAGAAACCTTTTGTGTAACAGAACAGGTTGTATCATACAGCCAAAAACGACTGTTCTATGGCATCATGAAGCACATATATTTAAGAGTGTAACACAGACAACACTAATGAGATCTTGTTGATGTGTTGTTTCTGTCAGACAGCGATGAGATGAGGTGGAGGGGATGAGATGGACGATGCTTTCATGACTACATAGCAAGTAAATATTAAAACTGAACTATTATGGAATTGTCTGGATGTGCCTTTGACTGCGGCACTTTGAAGAAACTGAATTACACCTGATATTAAACTTCAAAGCAGAGTTCATTATATCATAAGTCTAATCTTTATATGAGAGTGTTTGTCAGTGAGCTCAGATTCACATTTTGGTGTTTTCATTGTTAAATTGAAAACACCAAAATGAAATTGTAGAAAGACAGAAGCCATTGAAATTGTAGAAAGACAGAAGCCATTGAAATTGTAGAAAGACAGAAGCCATAAGAATATTTAAATGGTGGATGAAACTTACAAAGTGAAATTGTTCATGTTTTGTGCTACTGCAGTTTGGAATGAGTTTAAAACAATACAGTATATGTCACACTACATACATACGTATACATATATATATATATATATATATACACATATACATATACACACACACACATATATATACATATACATATACACACACACACACACACACACACACACACACACACACATATATATATACACACACACACATAAACAGATCTATATGTCTATATTCGCATATAACCTATAATGTACAACCAAAGTACACAATTTTCTTTTTTTAAACATTTAATTGAACTATTTTAAATACCTTAAAATACCCATTTTGGCACAGGGTGTAACATTTTATTGTAATTACTCTTGGCAAGTCATAATCGCTTTAATATTTTAGAAAAAAAATCAGTTATCTGCTTTTAGCAAACAAATCTCATCGTGTGGTTACAATGTCAGTCCAGGATCTTTTATAAATGAATCTCTGATTACAGCAGTTATATGTGTTCACTTCAGCACGTTCCAGTCAACACTTCCACCCTGTGCTGTAAATGTCTATCTGATGTGCTATATTGTCAATCTGAAAACCCTGTTCCCTTCAAACATGTCACTTTCAGTTCACTTAAATGCAGTAAAGTCACTGGAAATGTACTTAAGTGACATTCTGAAGCTCAGCTGTCAAATGCTGACGGCACAGTTTGGTTTCTTACCTACTCTGGAGGTGTGAATTCAATTTGAACTCTCCCTATGAGCCTGAAAAGATCAAAATCATCAGCTTGAATTTCTGGAAACAGCACTGTTTATGTAACTCTGACTTACTGACAGAATATGATAGAATATTACAGCCAGTGGATAATGTGATGCTTTCCAATGATACTGTTAATCTTATACCTTCAACCCTGTTACATTTAACCCCAGAGAATTGCCAGAGAATCGCCATGGATTACACACACACACACACACACACATACTCTTTCTCTTCAAAAATGTGTTGTCAACCCCATTACACACACAAGCAAACAAACACTCGTTTTTTATTATCATAATGTGTGATTTATGACAAACCACACCATGAGTATTTATGACAAACCACCAAACTATGAGTATTTTTTCAGCTATTATGTTTTTATATTTGCAGAAAGTGTTTGTGTTTATTTTGCAGAAAGTGGTTGTTTATTTTGCACAGTGACCCAGTATTTCGTACATTTGCGCTTAAGGGCTCTTCAACATGTGCTCATGTGACCCAGAGGCACGGGCGTCTTGTTTGCTTCCTGCCTCTTCAAAGGAATCCTTTTTTTAATTTTCAAAGCTCCAGAAATTGGCACAAAAGAGCGAGAGAGAGCAGGAGGAGGGCTACAAGGAAAAAGGGCGAGTGAGCTAATAACCCCCACGCAAGCCCAGAGTGGAGGACTGCATTTCATTTCTTGTTTTGTTTTCTTATTCTGTTACTGGGTCACGGTACTCTCGGGTAACATGTCAAAATAGAGTTTGGTACTAAAAATGATCAAACCAGAAAGGGCTGAACAGTTTCTCAGACCCTCTGTGTCTTACAGCTATAGATAAACACAAAGACCTGGGGGTTTAGGCATCGGGGAATAGCGCGGGCAAAGAGAAACAGAATAATTGAGTCAAATGCGGGCATCTCTTAGGCATGATGGCTTCCTGCCTGAAGAGGAATTATATGGGGTCTGAATTCCACAGGGTTTCTTGAGATTTCTCTCACCCATCCTAACAAGTCTTCACGCTAATGTAAACCCCCAGACAGCCTTGCTGTTTAACTGGTGTCACCCCTGTTACCCACTGTGAAACACAAATCTGTCGGTCCCCATCATCTGGTAGCACCATCTGTTTGAGACTGCTGCCCACTCGTTCATCCAGGACAGCATCACTCACTGTAGCAGCCCACCCCCACCCCTCCTCAGCCAAATCAATCTATAATTTAGAGATCCATGTAACAAACTCTATGTGCCCTACTTTCTAAACCCCTGCCTGTGTGAATCAGTGCTTCTCACAGTCAGGGAACCAATGCTGTATATGAGAATCAACTCCGTCTCTGCAGGATACATGACCTGTGCATCTAGAATCAAAATTGATGCTTAATTATATAATATCTTGTGCCACCAATAAATGCTATTTTATTAGCTGACGTTGCATATTGTAGACGAAGCAGGCTGTTAGTTAATCTTTATAAAATCCTGCCAATAATAAACAACAGTTATCAATTCCTAATAAATTCAATCAAATTCAGTCTTATTTCACACGTCCCAGTCCAGAAATCAGTTGGAATTGCAGGTGAAAGTGCTCATATGGTTATATGGAGCTCAAACCACAGAACATTGTTTGGGCTGAGAGCCACAAATGCTTATTTAACATAAGATGCAAAGTAGTCAAGTGTCCATACAGATTTGATAAATCACCCTGTTATATCTGCAAACCCAACCTGCCAAATAACTCTAGTTACAGTCAGACACACACATGCACACGTTTCATGAGACAAATCCACATACAGGCCAGTCAACAACTCCAGAACGCTAGAAACTAATTAACAGCATTTTGACGTGCATGTGGACATTGATCATTGAGAAATCCTGAACGTTGTCTTTTCATGTTCAGATGAGGCGGTCGAGGGAAACGGGTTTGTGTAGTTTGGGTTTGTGCATGAGGTGAAGTGTGATATTCATTTTCTCTATCCACTGGGACCAGAGCACAATTCATCACGTGTGTCTCAGCAGGAAACACGCTAATAGCTGTAACACGTGAGGATACACTTGTTCTCTTTAATGCTTGTTTATCTTTTCCAAGTGCATTTTCCTTATAACTTATTACCGGGTCAAATTTAAAGTGTGGTTATGACATTTAACTAGTTAGACCGGAAATCCCCTTGGTGACTTGAACTGGCGGTTCGTAAATAAGAATGAAAGGTTAGCTAATTATTTTTCTGATGTTTAAACACGTCCTCTAGTTGAATTATTGTGCAGAGATGTGGCTCTGTGGCGCTCTTAAAACAGCGCTGGGTTTGTTTCAGCAGAAGGTCTAATCCACCTGAAGAGAGCAGATCTGTTAGTCTCATCTCAAACGCAGTTGCTTGAATGTGCACAGAGGATCAGATAAATGCAACCAGCATGCACTTCTTTACTAAAAGTCGAGTTTTCTTGAGCCAATCAAAAAAGCGTCATGTGACTAAAGCGTCAAGGTCATGTGACTAATCGCTCTGAAGCTACGGGACAGTAGGTGTATTCACACCATTTCTGAATGACAAGATTCCAACTTGTTAAAAATGTTCAAAGACCTCGTAATTTCAACTTACATTATTCAAACAATAAATTCTCTTAGACCTACTGGAGTTTATTTATTCAGTCATCTTGACATTCTTTTCTATGAGGTTTACATGTTTTGATACTCATCATTTAGTGGGACGCTGGAGAGTCCTGCAGTGACCTCAAACAGTTCAACATTACAGGACTGTGTGAGTCACTTCCTGCTGCAGTAAATCACAGTAAAACATGGTTAGAAGGTCAAAACAACAGATTGAATGGAGATTACAAGATCTTGACTGCATCTCACGAATACTCCAGCGTCAGAGCAGGGAAATATCTGAATCATCTTCCTCAAGGAAACAGCTACACTGATTGTGTTATATGCAGTTTCCAAGGCCAGACTTCAAAGAGAAAGAAAACATGGAAGATCCCCATTTTTCTTCAAATTACAATACAGCAGGTGCTGTGTGAAGAGTCCATTAAACCTGTGCAGATCAAACACTGACGAATTACTACTGAAGTCTTTTCATAAAGCTTTGACTTATGAAAAAGTCTAGGAGAAAGATCAATTAAAAACATTTTGCATATTTACTTGCTTTAATTTTCTGGCAGTATCTGAGCACAGAACGCATTTTTTCTAACGCATAAACACTCAACAATCTTCACAACACCAAAACCATACGTGCTGGTCAAAAAGAATCTTGATTATTTACGGCCACATTCATCCCAGAGTATTACATCATTTTCTGTATTAAACTGTAAGTTAATAATTAGCTGAACACAATCTGATGACAGTACAAGCATCACCTATATAACCTATATAAACTACAGCCTGATGGATTCCAGCAGCCTCCAAAAACATGTTTTCATCCCGGCCTGTCTTTAATGGAAGTCTTTTATCCTGCTGTGGTAAAAACGCGTCTGATTGGTGCTTTTGATCAGCAATGAGGAACCTGGATGAGTTTTAATGCTGTGATAACTCACATCTCTAACTGTTTTAATTCAATCAGGATCTGAGGGTTTATATTGTGGCATGAACAACTGATGTACGTTTATCACACATTATTTGATTTGATGAACCAGATCAACACCAGTTACAGGACAGAGGTTTAACTCTTAAAGAAACAGTGTACTCAAAAATGTCATCATTTACTGGTCCAAACTCACAATTTACTGTCAACCTCTGTGAAACACAGAAGCAGATGTGACACAGAACATTTAAACAGTCTCTTCTGTAAAATAAAAAACAACAAAAAAAAAACAACAACATTTTGATCAGTGTTTCATAGAAACCTACAGTATGAAACATTATGGCACATAAGTCATATGGAGTACTGATAAGTTGCTTGTTTTTTGTATGTACTTCAGTACTGAAAAGATCCATTTTAAACATCTATTGTGTTCTGTGAAAGAAACTAAAGCAAACAGTGACGAAATGAAGAAAACGATGACAGAATTATTGCTTCACACTCTCTCAAATCTAGCTGATCATCAGCTCGTGTCAATATCTGATGCTCAGATGCTCAGCACTCCTCTGTGTTTTGTCTCTTGGCAGCAGTGAGCAGATCTCCACCATTCATACACCTCCTCCAGTAAGCAGTCAACTCCTCCATGCAACTGCAGCCTGGGGTGACACAGTGACGGCTTCATCCGCTAAGACATGCAGGGTCCCTGCCCCAGCTGTTACAGTAAAAGGCAGGAGGGCATGAAACCAGAGATAAAGGGCAGCAAAATGCTAACAGGGCCGAGTGAGCAAGTGTTCTCAATTCTGTCTTTGTGTTCAGACACATACAAGAGCTACAGTGATAACATTGAGCCAAAAGTCCTCATACAAAGTCAGACTGTTTCAGCTAAAGGCCATATTAAAATGAGCTAAAGAAATTCCCACAATGCATTGTGGAATGCTCACATGACTAATTACAAAAACAACATAAACAGATCAAGACTGATTCCAATTAAAAGGACGTGTCATAATTCTAAAGAAAGTGTGAAGTTATGTTTAAACTTTATTTCAGCAGGTGTCTCTTAGAGTTGTAAGAACTTCTGTTTGTTAAGAGAATAACTGTGTTCTCTCTGTTGGTTCAAGCTAAACTCTTATCTCTGATATCTAATTGTCTTTATGATATCTGTGTTCAAATACTTTCATTTGGTTGTTTGAAGGAAAAAAACTGCAAACCTGTTGTTCTGGTGGAAGATGCTTTTTCACCTCAAGACAAAACGGATGCATTTAGAAAGGAAACAGGGTCAAATTTCACACTGGAAGTTTCTTCTCCCTCTGACAGCCATCACCCGAGCTGCTCCTCTCAACCGGGTTTCCATGAATATGCAGCACGACACGTTCTCTGGTTTCTGTTCCAGCACTCGGGCTAGGAAGAGTGCACTAATTATCTCCAGTAAGAGAGTTCCTCATGATGTGGAGTCATGGTGATAGACCCCTGTTCTTTATTTTGGAGAGCGGGTCTCCTCATGAGCTCCGTTTCCAACTGCTTGAGTTTCAAGAATTAAACTGAGCACTGAGGGCAGCGAGCGTCAAAACTCAAACTCAGGAACATTAACTTTCTCAAGCGCCCACACATTGAGCTCATTCTGGTTTGAGTACTTCTTAAGGTAACTTTCACTGGATGAATCTTTCTGCGTCTGAAAATACTTCAAAAGTTCAGGTGTATCCGACCGAACAAACTTTGACAGGTGCAGAAGTATTAAGTGCACTTGTTCCTTCTCGTGTTTGAATAAGTTTATGCTCACAGATGTTTGTTAATTGAAAACCAAGTGGCCGTGAACTCTGAGGTCCCCTCTGAGGCCTTCAATGAATTCATGAATTTGAAGCACAAGGAAATGTGGTTTTAAAACCCTTTCAACACTCTCACTGGACTCTCAGAAACAACCTTTCCTTCTGTCCACCGACCTCTCAGACGCCTTAAAGATTTAACCTCTTTCTCCTCTGAGCTAAAAATATACAGTCTAGAGGTTCTGTTCCAGTCCCTCAGTTATCATCTCTCTCTGATCCTTGTATCTTTATTCTCTTCACTGTTGCCTCCTACAGCAGAACATTTGAGCTGTGATGATTGTAATTGTTTCATCATCAGTCATCCTCTGCTGTTATCATGAGCTGTGGATTAATAATCAACTCTGTGTCTTCCTGCTGAGCTGTCCACTAATACTTATTTTGTTTGCCTTGGATGAACTTCTGAAAGATCTGAAGTATCAGAACAGAGAGTACGACAGGGCAGACGAGAGCTACAATTCCCAAAACGTTCCTGAATCAAGAATGTATGTGACAGAATGTTACATTACGTTGAAGAAATCTCAGATGTGTTTCAGAAATGGCTAACATGGTTTCGTAATGTTTTTTAGATGCTACATTTCCCTTAGAGAGAAAAATGATCACATACGGTTCTGTACATTGGAAAAACACTGAAATACAACATATTGTGAGAGTTTCAAATACATAAAACAGCTTGAAGGCATATACATCTAACACAAGAGACTAATTCAAGCCAATTGCGCTCATTTTATTTAATTAGCATCAAAGCTTAAGAAAAATAATTAAATAAAAAAACTGCACTAAATTAAGTTACTGCAGAATCCAGTCACAAATTTATACTGAAGGAAATGTCTGTCTTTCTCTGACGTTTTTGTGTTAGATGTCTATTAAGTCATTGTTTCCGTCACAGTCTTGCCAAACATTAAGTTTTATTGAAGAAACGCAAGCAGAAAGAATTTCTGTGTAAATGCTTTGTGAATCTATTTGTGTGTGTATTATCACACTCAGCTGAATGAAGCTTTGCACACAACGGTGTTATGAAAGAGTGTTTCATAAATAAATGAAACCAATACACTTATGCAAGAAACGGTTTTTTTGTGTTTAAATACCTACAATATGAAAACAGACTATTTTGAGCTCTTAGCAGCATTTTTCATTGTTTACAGTTATTAACTTGACTATACTTGGTTGTGTACATCTTTAAATATGCCTCTTAAAAAATATTGCATAGCTTCAGAACACAACACACAGGTTGTATGGACAATGTTTACAATGCCTGTTACATTTTGTTTCACAACAGAAGAAAATGAAAGTGAGGAAATAATTTATGGCATCAAGCTGGAAACGTTTGAAACACATTTTGCTTGAAGACTGAACAACATCACCCAAAACAACAAATTAACCATCAATATTAAAATCTGAATCTCGTCCAGCATTATTAAAAGTGCTGCTTAAACTCGGCCATGCGTGCGCCTGTGCTGGGGATATTGAGCACTGCATCACTCTGCTCTCTCATTACTGGGGTTTCATTTAATCCTGCAGAAGAAACGTCTGTTGAACATTTTGTTTAATGGTGCTGCTGCTGAGGGAAGGCGCACACCAAAGCAGGACAATTAGTTTCTCTACTCCTGCCAATCAGCACACACCGGGGACAGAGTGCGCATCAAACGCGCATCTAATGCGCACCCGCGTGTCGCATTCAGCAGCTCTCCCCTAATTACAAACCTGATGACTGATTCTGGAACAGAGAGAAGTGAGAATTAAAACACTTAGAGAACAATATCTTGATTAGTAAGTACTGAAGCATGTGCTGATGAACAGCAAATGAACTGTTCTGCACTGAAACAAACACAAGCCTCTTTTCCAGAACACAATATGCTTTAAATTAAGAAGCTGATACTTTCAGTCTCACAGAAAGCAACGGTTTGGTGCTAAAGTTAGTCAAATTTAGGGTTTAGTTACACCATCATGAGCACTGTTTTTATTCAAAGATGGATCATTCAGAATGATTTGTTCTGAAGTCAACATCCAAACTGATTTTAATTACTTTAACACATGGTTTTATCCGTGATACAACAGTGCATGTTATTCAAAAACATAAATAAATCAATCTAACAAGATTGTCTATCTAATCTCTCACCTTCTAATCTCTTACATCTAATAAATTGTTCCACTTTCGGAATGACTTTCTTTTTGGCTGAAGTAACTGTGTGGGCACAGATCTTTCCAAAGTTACCATGGTAATGTAATGCTAGTTACTGTAATACACAAACAGCAGTTGAAAAGAACTGAAACCATTGGATAAATTCACCCTCCATTCTCAACAGAAGATGCCAGATGTTTCCAGACAAGAAGTCCTTCACAATCTACTACAAACCCCAATTAAACACTTTTCACAATTTAATTCTTTACTGATAGATAAAATCACCTTCTCTGTTTTTTTCTTTACATTCATGAGTTGTAAATGTTGTTTTAACTTTAGCAGTATGTTAAATATACTGCATTACACTTTACACTAAAATCACACTGAAATGACTCTTCACTGCATCATCAACGGTCACAAATGAAAGTGAATGATAACAGCAGACGTGTCACAGTTCCAGTGAAGCGGGTAGGAGGTGTTGAGGACAGTCGTAACTGAAGGAGATTCTCTGTGGGTGTGATGATACAGATCGTGATGTAGAGATATGAGTGGGGACATCTCAGAAGACAACGTGGAGAGGTCACAATTTTATCCAGCCAAATCCAGTCCTTGTCAAAATACACACAACAAATTGCCAGTGACAATAAAGACAATAAAGCTCATGTCAGAACAGCTACGCCACAAACCGATCGGCAGGCGATGGGATTTTCTGTCTTCTACAATCTACTGATACAACAAAACAACCACATAATTCTGGCACTGTCAGTCTCAAATGATGATACAAGAATTTGCAATGAATTTTTAATGTTTAATTGGCATTCATGGCAAGCAGATCTTCTCAGAAAAACACTGACTCCCTGAAATGAAACTGGCTTTTGACTCATTTTTGCATCTTAATTTCAACCTGTTAGACTTGACACACATACAATGGGATCCATTTGAGCATGAAATTAATAATACGCTTTCCAATATGAAGTATGTTTGGTTCAGTTGTTTCGGGATGATGGAAGCTGTGTACGTGAAACGAAGCTAAATGAGTTAAAAATATTGATTTGCTTTATCATGATTAGATCTTTTGTTTGACTAAACATACTGTTTAAAAAACAGTTTTAATCACCAGCAATGGGCACGATCACTCTTAGCAAACAGCTACTTTTAGCGGCAGATGACAACCTTGTGTTTTTAACAAATACAAGATACAGAAAGTGAACAAGACAGAAAGACAAACAAGTAATTAATGAACGTGGCTGTCGGCTGGTGGCTAATGTTGTCATTATGTCTTTTGTGATAATGCTATTAAGACAAATGCTCACCCGCCCGTGTGCTCAGAGGTGAGCGGTATTTACCCTCAGGGGGTGTATCGACTGCACGCCAAACGGTTGCGTCCTAATCAAATTTCCTACCGAGATGAAAACATTTTAACATTGTGTTAAGCTTTGTAACTTTGTATAGATTACTCACACTGCAAAAACATGCTAACAGAAAAACTGGTGCATACAGCTGTTTTAAACATTGGAGAGCGAGCAACTCAGTGTGGTGTCCTGCACTGCTTCTGTTCCTTGGCAGAAACTGCTGGTTCTTTTTGCATGAATAAAAAGACGCTCTTTAAACAATTAAAATATTGATGTTATTGTAAGAACCTGACTTAGCTTTTATGTCATACTGTTAGCACTGTTGTATGCTGTTATATTGCATTATATTATTTACAGCGTCCCTGTAACGGGAGAGCATGATGCTGGTCACACCAAGGTTACGGGTTTGAAGATAAAAGATTCAGCATAGCCTGAACGTAGACCAGACTCATACGATTGGTTAAGCTACTGTAGAAGTTGATGTCAAGATGCTACATCAAATAGATCAATGTTTAAAAAACAGCAACAATCAAACGACCAGAACCTAACCTACAGATATCTCTGCATATTAAACTGAGGCTATGAAACATTGAAAAACTTCATCAAATGCAAATCAGCACAGTATATAGAATGTGAATCACAAACTATGGCTTCATACAAGCTCGTCCAATCAGAAAGAAGAGTCAGAACTAGACAACATGCAGTCATCAGATTCATGTTATCATGCCGTCTCTTTTATTCTCATTTTGGTGGTGTTTCCTGCCAGTCAACACTATGTGGTCAATCACACACACACACACACACACACACACACACACACACACACACACAGACACACACACACAGCATTGATTGTTTAGTTTAATTGAAATGCCAGCAGTCCTGGTGTTCAGAACATCTGCTCTATTTGTTGAGCTCATGTTGGCATGTTTCCATCAGAGAATGTGAACACAATGTGTCCACAACAATCTGCTCCACAGCTTCTGAAAAGATGCCATTTCATAAAGATGTGACAGAGTGCCAAAAGTCTCTTTAAAGAGAACTTCACCAAAACAATGAAGAGATGATGTAAAACTATTTATAACCACAAAAAAAAGATTTTGATTTGTATTAGCTTTCCAATCTCTAAATTACTCATATATACACAAACATTTTCAAAACAAATAGTGTACAGAAACCATTTAAGATCCAAAAAGACCAAAAACAACAACAGCAGTTGATATGGACCATATGAAAAAACTCCACTCTTCATAGTGCATGTAACAGCAGTATAAGACTCTCTGGGGTAAACACACATACAGACAGGTGTAAATAAAGTTAGCTCAGAATCTTCACATTGAGCTTAAACTCAGTTTTCTAATATTAAATATCTAATATAACTAGTCACTGCTCGAAACTTGCTTTCATACTTGTCAGGGCATTGTGACATTTGATTTTCCTGAAGTCCTTTAAAATGAAAATGTTATACAAAACAATAAAACTAGCATTATGATGACTTCACTCTGTTCCTGGGAGTTTTATGAAAACATTGACTTTTCTGTCCTACGCAAATGCTGAGAGATCGAGGTGTCTAGACTGAGCAGTGCAGGTCAAAATATATTCAGTCTATTATAGCTCATGCATGAGTTCAGTCTAAAACCCACAAATATGCAATTTAGCACAAACTTATGATCAGGAATCTTCAAATCACTTATTTACATGTCTAGTTTAGGACCTAGCAACACCCTAGCAACCACACAGAAACACATCAGACTAAAGCATGACATTTTAAATAGACTCATGTGCTCCCATAACCATCTCTCACATATATTTATAGTTTCTCATAAAGAACTTGTTCTGAGCACTGTGGACACCATCCGTCACTTCTGCTTTCATTGAGCTTATATTTGAGAGCAGATAATCACATTATAGCTTTTTACACTAGTAATTGTATTTACATGTATGCATTTGGCAGGTGCTTACGCTTGAATACAAAGCAACTTACAGTGCATTCAATCCTCTGTATGAGAGAACATTCCTCGAACCCATGACCCTGCGTTGCTAGCACAGGCTCCACCAGTTGAGCTACAGAATAGCTTAATTCTAAAGGTCAAAACTCATCATTATGAATGTCAGAAAGCATCAGCCCTACTGTTCATTTCCAGACTGCAGTTTTCTTTTGCTTAACTGACCGTGTTCAGCCATTTTCTGCTTCCTTGCGTTCAAGAATAACAATCTGATGCCAATGGAATCAATAATTTCACTAATCTGGGACTCTCTCCTGTGAGCAGTGGTTGGTAAGACACGGTTAATTAGTCTCCGTTCTGATTAACTCGGAGAACTGTGTAGAACTGATGGTACTTTGGGCAACACTGAATTACTTTAATGCTTATTTTCCACTGAAACGCACATTATTTGTTATTTATAGCTATAATTGCTGCACACACTAGCAAACATGTCAAGAATGAAGCACATATGAGCCACATCGTTTTTAAACCCTTTTCCATGCCAGCACAGCTAAAACTCATGAATATTTCATTCAGCCACTGATCAATATGGGTTCCTATTGAATGTTCTCCTTGAATGAGTCATGTAATTTTCATGTAGCCCTTTCAGTGCCCCTGTGCTTCTGAGCAGACCAAGACTTTTCATTGCTTTGATATTTCCGTCCTCTTATTACAACTAAGAGGAAGATATGGAAAGAGGTGGAGTTACCATTTTAAGCACATGCACTGATGAGCTGTGCACAATAAAACCAGGACCGGACCAGGTGTATTAGGAAAACTAACAAGATCAATTTTAAATGTTGTGATAGCAGAACGAACATAATGAACATACTTTAACACCACGACACTGAACTATAAACAGAGGAACTGTTTGGCAAAGCTAGTTTTTTCTTGCATTTGGCACTGAGCGATTGTGAAGCGTTTTGTTTGTATGTTTTCAGAACTGAACACCATACAGCTGTCAATACTACACTAAGGGGTGTGGAAAACGCCTTAACATTCAATTATTGTGAAGAAATGCCTGTGTCGTTTGCTCCCTCTCTCCCGTTTTCCTCTCGTCTCTCATTACCTCTTATTGCTCTCCGTTCCACAGTTCCCCTGCTGAAAAAAATCAATGTTAAGGAAAACAAAGTCGGAATATTACACAAGCCTATTATGTCAGATCAGACAATAGAAGCCTTTTTGCTCTTTCGCGTGTGTGTGATTTGCACATTTATTAGAGTTCTTGAAGAGTCAGGATGAGAACAGATTGGTGGTGGGCTGGTCCTCGTCTGTATCCTCTGTGTATTGATCTATATCAAACACTGAGGGCCAGAATGAACTCCAGTAGAAATAAAAGATTAAAAACTATACAAAATTATCTGACAAACTAAAAATGGTCATAATGCTTTGACTGACTGGCTAATTCTCTAAATGAATGTAATCATTCATGAATAAATGAATAAAATCAGATGTTTGCTTATACTTTAAATTGAGGAATACCATGTCAACTGACCTACTTATAAATTGCAGAATATAGTTCAATTACATACACACTGAGAAAGAGAGAGAGAGAGAGAGAGAGAGAGAGAGAGAGAGAGACATTGAACTATACAGATGCATTTAAAATAATTCAACCACAAAGATGTCATTTTAAATCTTTATGTTAAATGTTATGTCATTTCTCTCTTCCCCTCACCTGACACATGAAGAATCAGAACTCAGATGACACCATACAGACTAACATCATCTGAAGATATCTCACAGGGATTTACCAGAGCAGCTGACAGACAGCAGTGATTTTCAACCTGATATGAATCCTGCAGCTGGTGGGGAGAGAGATCTGAGCTGGATTCTGATGCTGAACTCATGACTGTGGCTTCCATCGGCCCCTGGAGACACATGACTGAGTCATTTCATCACAGCCGAGATCTCTGATCTACTGTACTGCTGTTAAGACTGAATTGAGCTGGGGAAGAGAGACCAGGAAGTAAATAACAAGGCAAGTTGTAAAAATGCCCTGTTGGGTTTATCACTGCCTAAAATGAGATTGTCTCAGTAAATTGTGTTGGATTTTTAAGACACCTCACTTTGATCCACTGTAATTCTAAGACAGCAGTCAGAGCTGAAACCTTTTGGTTAGCAAACATACAATTTCTCTCAGTGCATTTATACTTAATATCCAAAATTATTATTATTTTATTTCATATATTGTTTCACTTGGAAATCATGGACCGGAACTGTTTTATTTAAATCATTTAAAGCTGATGTGTGTAATTTTGGGTCCACTAGCGCCACCAAACAGAATTGCAAAAACGGAATTTTATTGACATTTAAATAGGTTTCCTAAACACAATCCTCTACTGTAATTGGTCGAAAAAAAGTAGTCCTGTCCCATTGGCTGATGTTTGATTTACAAAAACGTATGTATTGAAAAAAAGGTTTACAAAAAAATAATTGCTTAATTGTATTGCCTCATTTATAAATGCCCATATATAACAGCAGAGACAACTATGTACATAAAACTACAAAGAAACTGCTGAGAATTTCAAAAACACCTAATAATGTGACACAGTGACAACAGCACCCTGTTAAAACAGCCACAATATGCAGCATTAAATAAAAGAGCCTGTGTGTTCTGTTGGGTTCTGTTACATCAGCATGTTCTGAGGTCCAGCACAGTCTTCAGATTACTCACGCACTAAACTGGACACCTCCATGAACAGAGCATGATGCAACTCAAATGTAACCAATCTCTCACATTTGTTTTGCTCTCTGCACTGTGCTCTTGATCTAAAAAAACATCCAAATGATTCGGCTGGAACTGAAGTCGTTTCATCTTTTAGCTGGTTGTATGAATCTCTCTCTCTCTCTCTTTCTGTCTGTCTCCCCCCCCATCTGTCTCTCAGACGCAATGCTCTACCAGCTGAGCTACAGGAACACACTTATTTACCAAACACCTAAAATCTAGTTTAAGCAGGTGATATATGCACTGAAATAGCACAACAACGTGTAAATCAAATTCTTTTTTTAACAACTTTTTTATGCAAGTGAAACGCTTTGTCAAAACTTTGCCAAATTTGCCTGTTCAGTAACTTATTACTGTACCTGCCACTGTACGCAAACAGTAAACAGTATTTTATTTATGAGATGTCTGTGTACATTTTCTCTGGATCAACTGCAGTTATTTATCAAATGATACATTATAACTGAACATATATGTAATATATATTTAAATAACAGGCACTGCTGTACTGCAGCTGGTAGAGCATGATTCCAGAGAATACAGCAGATCAAATGCATATATAGGATAAAAGCATGAGCTAAATGTGCTAATGCAAACAGTCAATCTTGATTTGATCATTTTAACCCTAAATACATCAAATTCATTTAAGATGTCTGATTTTCTACAAAGCATTTTTACAGTAACAACAACTCACCAGTGGTCACTGACTTTTCCCCTTTTTCCCTGCTGGTTGCTTAGCAACCTCCTGGATCCGTTTTGGGAGACACACGGCAGGGGTCATGTGTGTGTGTGTGTGTGTGTGTGTGTGTCTGCAGCAGAATGAATCAGTCACTGATGGGACAGTAACTAACTAAATGTACTTAAACTGTTTAGACTGATGTACCAGTTGATTCCTGACTCTGTTATCTGTTAACATCAATGTGTCTTCGTCCAATGAACATATGCAATTATATGTTTAACTTCAGAATTTACACAAAAATTAAATGTATCCACTAAAATCCTGAACTCTGTTATTCTAATTAGTATTTGTATCCAAAACTTACAATATCAGTAAACTTGAAAAGTATCAGAGAAAAAAAAAAAACTCTCAACTATAAACACAGCAGTCAGAAAGATTTTTTTCAAAACTGCATTCTCATTATAAAGCTTTATTCTATATATTTTGTATAGTCTATATTGTCTATGTAAACATCATTTGAAATCCATAAAACATCACCCTGAAGATAAAAAAATTACGGTAAAGTGGCGTTAAATTGAAACGTTTATTCCTCGCAGTCACAATATGAAGAAACGAATACAATCAAAAGCTCGGCTGATCCCGGCCTGACAGCAAAGTGTTTAAACACTCATGAGCTTCAAACACTAAAGCTTTAATCAAGACTGAATTCTTGCACAGCCAGAATCTTGAGTTGCAGTGTTAAAATGCATCCTGGGGGCTCATGTTGTCTGCATGTCACTGGCCTGCCAACTTTAAAAATGACAGCGTATCACAATAGAAGACTTATAAACCTCTACAGTAACAGCTGACATGCTTGGTAAAAATACCCAAATACACCAACATGCAAAGACTGATGTTCAGGTCAACAGAGAAGGTAGAAGACTATGAAATCAGTCAATTTAAGTCTTTTGTCCCGAAAGTCTTTAGAGCTTCTTTAGATCTAAACCAAACAGTGTGAAAAATTACAACTGAGTTACAACTGGAAATCTAAACAGTCAGAAATTATTTTTTAAAATTGCAGTCTATGCACAGTTTATATTGGAGAATCAATAATGCTAGATGTTGCTTACTTTAAACTGCAACTGGCTTTCTAGTGAACTGCATTGTGGGTAACAGGATTTAATGCATTAAACTCATTTGGTCAGTCAGTTATTCCATACATACAGATCACTGGCGTACTGCAGCGTATACATGCTGTTCTAACACTAGTCCAAACGCAGCCACAGTACAGATGACTCAGTCGTCTCTTTAAACCCATACTAACAATCCACAGATGAAGAAGAGATGAAAAACTGGCTTAATAAATCAGTCTGGTTTGATGTATCGTCATCATTGAGGACCTGTGACTGCTAATGCTTCATTTATGAATAATTCTGCACACAGACAACAGCTCACCTCACAGGACAGGAAGTGGATTTCTGCAGCAGAGCTGTTCTGTGCCAGAGCTCTGACTGGATAATTATCTTTGTCTTCCATTGTCCAGCATCACTGCTGTCATTCATCTCTATTACAGGCGGGATAATGTGACGCCTCCTCTTTGTTTAACAAATGAAACGCTTTGCCACCTCAGTGCACAAGAGAAATGCACAGAGGTCTCAAAATGACAGGACGGTTGCAGAAAAACAGACAAGAAAAGGGCAGTGAAAATATCAGTCGCAGACTGTGATTGGCTAACGGTTGCTGTCAATCATTAGGAGGAGGGAACTTTAAATTCTAGAGCGTTTTATTGGACAAAAAGAAAGAATACGTTTGTAAGTGGAGGATGGGTCATCAGTATCTGTTAACTGTTAACATTTATAAGTGCATTTACATATAGATGAGATATAGCCTCACAGTTAACATAAGGACTAATAAAGCAATTTATGTTTTACACAATATATAAAAAGATCTGGTATTATTTTAAATTAGAAAGAAGACAGGAAATGAAGAAAAGCCATGTACAATGCATAAAATATACAGACAGCTCTATTCTGTATTGATCGTAATGATTATAAAACAAATTACACTAGCTCATCAATTGTACCATCACCTTAGAAGTGACTTTTCAATAAAAATCCTTTTCTCAGTTCTGTTTGGCTATAAAACTCCCAGAACATTTTTAGCATAAACTTTCTCAGTAGCATCGCCGCATACGTTTCTACTTATACACCTGATATTTAACAACTTGTTTAAGCCACAGAGTTTACACAAACCCCACCAGAAAAAACCCTCACGTGATACCTAACATTTAAACTAACTTCTGACATTTGATATTATAGCTTTTAGCGTGTCAGAGAGACACAACCTCCCACCCAGCCGCCAGATGTGAAGGTATTTTTATCCTCTGCTGAACAGGACATGCAGAAGAGTGTGTCAGATGGGAGGGGGCGGGATCTAGTGACATCACCGGTTGCATAGCAACAGACAGTTCATTGTGACAATTATGATTCATAATGTTGGCATTGTGTTTCTCTGTTTTCTGCCTGGCAGCACAGCATCTAAATCCTCCCAGAAATCAAGCAAACAATATTAATTAGTAGATTAAAGAGGCAGAGAAAACAATGACTGGGGTTTGATTTCTGCCTCTGCCACACAATAAAAGACCTTCAGCACTCAAGAGATGCACTGATGACAATTCCAGCTGCTGTGACCTGGACAAACATGACATTCACAGCGGAAAACATGTTGGTGTTAACATGGTTCTATGCTAAGAACTCAAGTCACAAAAAAGAAGCTTATTTTGAGGTTAAATTTAACTTGTATGGATTAGTTTTATGGTTTGTTGCCTGCCATATAATGTAACAGTTTGACATTGTTTGGTAATGCTACATAGACACATCGTATCAAACACGTCACCATCCGAGTTGCGTTATTAAAGCCTTCCTCACATGGGTGTCTTTAATTTGTAGCAATAATTACAAAGTCTAACTCATTAGCACAAGAGACACGCCCCAGGACACGCCCCTCAGGACACGCCTCATCAGTGTTCAGCTAATGAACACAGGCAGTTAACCCCTGCTGGTCACAGACAGAAACAGCATCTTTCTGTACTAATGACCAATCAAAAGCAGCCGTGTATTCGACTGCTTCAGGTCACAAACTGCAGGACTGTATGAACACGGTGTAGAACAGTAAATACATGAATTACTTACATCTGCATGTCAACAAATATCTAACAGCACTAAACTGATATCACTTACTTAATATATGATAACTGATGAAGTTATTTTATCTCTACATACAACAGATAGTGACTCATTCATCTCAGAATATAATGACTGATACAGTTCTTTAAATGCCACATTTAAAGAATTAACACAGCACACCCACAACACAGCAGTACAAAGAAACAGCAGCGTTCAGAGACCAAGAATGAATATTCTTACATTTACACAAAAGATTTTTTTAAGTACGTTGGAGTGAGAGTACGTGAGTACGTTGACATGAGTGTGTTAAGGTTCTTATATACAGTGTTTTTATATGGTTTGTCATGCAGAACGTTCACCAAAAGTCTAACTACATGTGGAACTTTCTGGAAATGATTCACATCACATTTTACTCTTTAAAAGCCAGAGTCAGGCTGATAAAATAACCTCAGACTTTAAAGACTGCATATGTATGTAGTTTTTTTGAACTACCTCCTGGACAGTTTTTCTCTGCCTGAAACTATAGATTGTAAAGATTTGTCCAGTGACTTTATTCATGTAAAAGGTAATGATTGCAATGAGTTAGAGGGACTATGCATCTGTTATTAAGCTTTGTTTAAAACACTTGAGAGCTGTATTTCAGTAAAAGGTTCTGCCGTCATCTGTATTAGCACCGTACTTTAAAAAGCACAATTACAGTTCTAAAGGGTTTTTTGTATTGTGTCAGTAACAAAAGGTATGTAGGGTAAGTGTACCCATTAAGCCCACTTGCAACTTTGACTTCAAATATAAAAAAAGAGGGTCTTGTCTTGCGTTTCTTATGATTTGTTCACTTCTTACTAACATGTCAGTATTTGTTGAACACCAATCACATCTGTATTTGTTGAGTTAAGCAATATTCATGCAGTCTCAAGGGGCTCACTTTAAGTCACCTCAAAACGTTGGTGTTTCGGGAAAAAATCATCTCACAACTATTTTCAACAATTAATTTGTCATTTAAGAGATTAATGATTTGTTTTTTGTGTATTATGAAGTTGTTCTTAGTTAATTTGATCTATTTTGTTTCATTTAGAAAGAGGAGTTTTGCTAGCTGGCATAGCGAGCTGATCACAAGGTCAAATCAGTAGTCATGATACATACATCACTGCTGGAGTATTAGAAATATTAAGCGTATGAACTAAATGTTTTCTGATGCATTTCACATCAATATATCAATTAAAGCACAATAAATGGTTTGGCGGAGTTAAATATTTTCAAAAAATGTGTTTTTTTCAAGGTGGGCTTAAATGGTACAGTGACCCAAAAAGCAGCTAGCATATGCAAACTTTGTATGAGAACAACTTCAATAATTCTGAAGATGGGACATAAAAAGAATAACTATGAAATCAAGTTAAAAGCATAATATGTTCCAAACATAATAAAAAATATATATCTTTTTTATCTTGGTGTGAATATATCTTTATTTCCTCAGTAATCACTGTAGAGCTATTTAAGCCCAGTATGTTCCATTTAAGCCCATCTAATGTATTTAAATAGGAAATGTTTGGTAAATTTTTTCTGTAATTCAGTGACTTTGCTATTCTTATATCTCTGACATCATTAACTAGACTACATAGCACATCACATACTGAAAAGTGCTTCTTGTTATGTAGCTTTTTGCAATTGAAAGTCTTTACAAAAAAAAGCTAAAAGAAATGAAAGTGGCCGATCAGTAACCTGCTTATGTGTAAGCCAATTTTTATGTTTATTTCTAAAATATTGTTGATGCACTGTAATGCAATTTATTACTTTTTAAAACAAATACATTTTTTTTTTGTCAATATTTAATTACATTTTGTGAATATTAAATGAAATGTTAAACCAAAATGTGAAACCAGTGAAAATTAGCTTTAGGCTACTTGGTCATGAATATACTTTCAAATGAGAGATTAATCCTTCATTTTAACAAATGATCGTGTTTATAAACCATCTTAGTATCTATGAAAAATATGTGAACTTAAATTTTGGTGGGGTTAATGGGTACACTTACCCTAACCTTTAGAAAATACAGTTCAAACCCCAGATCAAAATAATCTTTCACAAAATGTATTGCCTAATTCTCCACTAGCTAGCTGGCTGCCTGATCAACTGATATTTACAATAACTGAAAGAAACATTTACAGAGTGGTTCAGCAGGTAAAACAAGTCAAAACTTAAATGTAAGAATGAATTATCAAAATATACAATTAAAAAAGGGAAAAAAAAAATCATAACTCATGTTATTCTGCAGATTAAAAATTCAAATTAAGTTACTTAGTGTCACTTACGCAATGGTCCATTTCTAATAGAGGGAAATATTTATTGAGATGATATTTATATTAGGATTTGTGCCTTTAAAAATGTAATAGGCCGCAGATTAGTACTCTACTGAACGACAGTACAGTAAGATACAATAATAACAGACAAAATTACATTACTTACCAAACGAGTTAAAGAAAACACACATGAACAAGACTGACCTTGAGTAAACAATCCCAAAGATCATGAATATTAATGAAGAGGCCCAGAGGTTAGAACCCTGGGCAGATAACCAAGAGCTTCAAACCCCACAAGAAGCAGTCCAGCAGCAAATCAAAATTCTGACCTTCAGCAGGGCACTTCAACTCAAATGACTCTAGCAGGGATTTTGTCCCTGAATGACGCATTGTGTAAATTTGGTTAAAATGTTCCGCTAAATAAATTCTTAGTAAATAGTTGCACTTATTCATCCAGAACTGTAGCTATCTATTGTTATAAAAGCTGACGGCTCGACACGCCTCTTTGTTTTTAAAGAAGGGACACTCTTTAGCTCCTGTTTTCTTGGGGATGTGTGGGAAAACTGAGATAAAAGAAAAATTACAGCCCACCTGAAAATTATTTTATTAACTTCCCCAGGAAAGGGTGAGATGATGAAGTAAAGACGCAATCTCTATCAGAACACGATACAACAGAGAACGAGAATAAATACATGAGCGTACATTAGTAGCAACACTGTTCGCCCATTAAACACAAAAAAACCTAAACTACAGTTTGAACTACACCAAAACTGCAAAAGCACAAAATAATAAAACACCTATAAATAGACTTTACCCACCAGAGAGAGAGATCTGACCTGTGTGTGTGTGTGTGTCTGTGTGTGTGTGTGTTTAGGGTAAAGGTAAGGGCTACACAAGCTACACAAGGGCTTTTGATGAAGGTCTTAATGTAAAAGGGCAGTAATCAGATCTGTGTGTGTGTGTGTGTGTGTGTGTGTGTGTGTGTGTGTCAGATGGGGTTGTGATCTGTGAGCTGAGACAGGGTGAAGTACATATGGTGGGGTGTAGACATGTTTCCTGCCAGCACTCTGCATTCAGGCCTTCCAAAGGGCATTCAGTGGCAAATACAAAAGACAAAATATTCTTTAAATTATTTGAAGAAAAGCTATAGTAAAAAATGAATGAAAAAAGTACAATTATTCTCTTACACCATAAGTTAATGTACACAATTTAAAACCAACAGGCACAATCTTTTAGACTTGCATTGTGGTACAGTAGGTTCTACACATGCCTACAGAACAGAATATTATAGACCTGGCAGCTGTGACGGGAGGAAATCATCTAGCAACCACCCAGAACACCCCAGCAACCACATAGCAACTCCTTAGCAACCTGTGTGTGTCTCCAGTCTTGCTTGAACCATCAGCTGTGATGCAGGCTGGGCTGCACAATCAGATGTTTTAAACAGCAGATCAAGTTCAGCTCACAAAGAAAGTTTCATCAGAAAACATTTAACAACAACAATAACATAAATCACCTGCAATCAAAACTGGCAGTACAGCTGAATGCATGAATACCCAAAAACAAACACACAGCAAATGCTTGCTGGGCTTCCTCTAAACTTTATATTCTGCAGCTTTGTTTCAATGTGGATCTCACTCTTATAGATGCAGAGACTTTGCTTATGAGAACAACGGCTAATCTTACCAGATGATGAACTTTAAAAATAAAATCCTTTATCATATTTATTTTCAGGTTTTCATGACGTCTGTCTCACTGTACGTCTGCAGGAGTTTCTCATCCAGTCATAAGCTCTTCTCCACATACTGCATAACTGACATTAGATCAGTAGCACAAACGTGTGATACGAGTCACACTCAAGTTCAACACTCAGGGTTAAGAGTTCATTTAAATACCTCTTCATTATGAGTAACAGCAACAATGATGCTGGCCTTAGTAACCAACACTAACTACTGCAGAGGAAAGATGCATGCGAGAGACAGACAGAGACAGACAGACAGAGACAGACAGACAGAGACAGACAGAGACACAGACAGACAGACAGACAGAGACAGACAGAGACACAGACAGACAGACAGACAGAGAAACAGAGACAGACAGACAGACAGACAGAGAAACAGAGACAGACAGACAGACAGAGAAACAGAGACAGACAGACACAGAAACAGAGACAGACAGACACAGAGACAGACAGACACAGAGACAGAGAGACAGACAGAGAAACAGACAGACAGAGACAGACAGACAGAGACAGACAGAGACACAGACAGACAGACAGACAGAGAAACAGAGACAGACAGACAGACAGACAGAGAAACAGAGACAGACAGACAGACAGAGAAACAGAGACAGACAGACACAGAAACAGAGACAGACAGACACAGAGACAGACAGACACAGAGACAGAGAGACAGACAGAGAAACAGACAGACAGAGAGACAGACAGACAGAGACAGACAGACAGAGAAACAGAGACAGACAGACAGAGAGACAGACAGACAGAGACAGACAGACAGAGACAGACAGAGACAGACCTTTATTCATACTAACTGTGCACATCTAAATATTAATTATAATTTAACTGCCAGGGGGCTGAACATTCGTGTCCTTGATTGAAAGAACATTCAAAGAAAGACCTCGAATTAGTTTGAACACACTGCGTCTAGATTTAGTGATATAAATATCCAGCAGAAAAAATGACTTGACACTTATTAGGATCGATTTCGTCTGGGCGCTTTAAATTAATTTTAAAAAGTTGTGCAGTGTGTTGGCAGTATTTTTATGCAGACAGGTGCTGTGTCCACCGCCTATTCAAATCTCATTTACACTCACACAATCTTAATCTGCTCTGATTCCCTCTGCTTCCTCTGTTTATGAAGTAGGAAACATGGAGTGGATTTGTTTACTCTCAGTAATAAGAATCACTGACAATAGTGCGGATCAGAGGGATTTTTGCCTTCCACACGGCCTGTGATAAGACACTTAAAGTAGCTCATTATTGGCAAATATCTTCTCTGCAGTCTGCAGAGAATCTCAATTCATCAGACAGCTGTGTTACGTCACGCACCTTCAATGACCTGTTTGTGCAGACAAAAGAACAGACGGTCAATGTAAAACAAGGAATGTATATGATTATGGATTATTTGTCAGTTTAAAGGGTTTATAAATGAGACAGTGTTTTTGTTAAAGGCATGAAAGGAGTTTAAATCATTCAGAACAATGTAAAAAAAAAGATTTTCCCCTCAATTTTTTTTGGAACTTTATTTGGATTGTTAAAGATCCACACATAGTTGTTTATAGATCAAATATTTGAACTCTACTGGTATGCTGAGGGAATACAGGCTACTCAAAAAACAAGAATAATATTCACATTCGGCCAACAAACAGTATTGACAACCCATCCCAAAGCAGCCCTCTTGTGTAAACAACGTTCACGCAACGTTTGCATCTCGATACGTCAAGGGAACCCAAGTGCGAATCAATCATTTCTGTCACAGCACAGAAACTTCTCATGCCAATAACCCACAACACGAAGAACGTGCTTCGATTTGCATAATATCTACAGCTTCCTGCTCGCGGTCAATACCCGTGTGTCATTTTTATATTAGCTTCGGATATCAAATGTGACAAAAGACCCTCGTGTGCATCCGGACCGTGAGCAGCCCTTCACTCTGTAGTGATGAACGTAACCTCTGAATACAGAAGCTGACGTGTGGTTGAATCTCAGCTCTTCAACGCTCGTCTTGATCTTTTCATCCATCATCATTATCAGCGCTGCTCGTTATAAATATGCCCATTATTTTGCAGCAGTTCTGAATGTCTGATGGCAGCGTTGCCACGGATACCGCAGTTGTCACAAGAGATAACTGGCATGAACAAGACTCATTAGCGGTCGAGTCGGCTTAATTACACACTCAGAACAAAACAGTGAGAAATATCCTGAGATTAAACCTGGAGCAAGTGAGAAATTGGAGAAAACACTGATTTAAATAAGATGGAGCAGTAATCAGTCACCCAGCAATGACCTGACAACTGCCCAAAACACGCTAACAAACACTAAACAAACACATGCACTAAACAACACACACAACACACTAGCAACCGCATAGCAACACCCTGGATTCCAAGCAGCGCATTGGAACATGAATAAATGTTAAAGTCTTTATCTCATGTCACATCATTAATATTTCTCAAAGGTTTTGTTTAATTATTTGCGTAAACTTTTTAAAATCAGAAACTAATTACTGAGTGCATCTTTAAATAACTTAAAGTTAGCCCACAGTATCTAAAGATCAGAACAAAAGTTTTTGTATATTTGTAATTTTGTTTCTTACAATTTACAGCAACAGCTTAAAAAAATTCTAATATTCAATGTGTTAATGTGCTTAAGTGAAAGAGAGAGAGTGACACAGAGGGCGAGTATAAGCACATATGATCATATCTCTTAATTGTAAATTGTTATTGTTCCAGTGAGACTGTTGACTTCTTAAGTGATGCATTATATTTGCATTACAATTATCTCACGATGTGGACAATCAAATATTAATTAAAAAAACAACTGCTTGTTGAGTTTCCTGGAGCAGATAACAAACAACACCCTACAAGTCATGAAAAACTCATCAATTCTTAGATGTACCGCAGAAATCAAACACATACTCTTAAATTCCTTCCCAGGAGTCCCTGTTTCTGAATAACAAGAGAAAATAAATTAAACTTTAATTAAAGGTGTGATTTCAATGTGGTGCTTTTCTTCCAGAAGCATCTACAGACAAAAGTTTATCAACGGAAATTATTCAATGAAACCTTGAACAGAAGCTGAATTTTTACGCATCTATTCTTGCATGTAATTCTTGACATTGGTTTAAAGACCTTGTCAAAGTAACTCAGCGGGTTGTGTAGCACTTCCTCGGCCCACACTGTATCTCACAGTATGTGTCTTACAACTGTTTAGAGTGAGTCTGCGGGTTACTGCAAACAGAACCAGACGAGTCATCGTCATATACCTCAACCTCATCTTTTTTTCCATAAGTACGCTTCATTTGAACCCAGTCCCGGATTGAAGGGAGAAAAGAAAGAAAGCAGTTCTTGACGAGACTACAGCGGGACGTCTTCCAGAGGTCTGTGTGTTCTCATTCTACCTCCCGTTTATTGAGGTAGTGCCTCTTGACCTCGTGCTGTTTCTCCTCATCAGGGGCAATGCCCATTACTTCACTCCTTCTCAGGCACGTCAAGGTGTTCTGGAGTCATTAGCTTAAACAATGTGCTCGGTTCTGCTACCTCACTGTCTAATTTACCAGCAGGTTTCTTTTACACAAAATCCAGCAGTCAGCAGAAACTGAACATATACAACATTATTGGAATCTATGTATTTTTAGTGATTCTGGGGCTGGTGGATATCAGACGTCTGAGGATGTACAGAGACCTACATTAGATAAAATATTAAAACATGATACATCTGAACTATTACATCTGTGTTACATCATTTCATTAAGTAAATTTCAACATATTACCTAAAAACTACAAAGGTCTCACTGGAACTTCATTAAATATACAGACTAGCTGATATACAAACATAAAAAAAAATAGCTCATACATATACATTTTATATTATGTATGTTATCAGTGCATATTTAGTGCGACAAATCTGTTTATTTAATATCATAAGAAACTGTTTTTCATATTTGTTTTAGTTAAAAAGGCTGTTAAATGAGTGATTACAAGTTCTTTAGATGGGGTCTGGATCAGCCCTCCATGCTTGCCAAAAAAAACAATAAAAAAATAATAAAAAAAACTCACAGGTAATATGAAACACTGCTCGTTTAATCTGACAATCTTTACATATTGTTTTACATGAGCATATTCACAATGATCAAAAAACACACACAACAGCAGAAAACCTGCATGTACATCCATTCAGCCCTAATAAACGACAAGCACCTGTCAAGAAAACACAGAGGAGCCCTGTGGAGTTCTGATCCATCATCATACATCTTCCCTGACAAGTCCTGCTCCTCTCATTCAAACATGAATTCTTCTAGATGCAGACAGAGAACATGTCCTGCTCCTCTCATTCAAACACATGAATTCTTCTAGATGCAGACAGAGAACATGTCCTGCTCCTCTCATTCAAACACATGAATTCTTCTAGATGCAGACAGAGAACATGTCAATGTAAATGCACGGGTGCAGTTACATCCATTTAACTGCTGTGCTCAGACTCTCTTTCACTGCTTCTAAATCTGTTTACCTCACCTCAGCCTGAACTTAATGTGCACAGAAAGAGGGCGAGATGGAGATGTGGCAGTTTAGTTCAATGTGATTTGTAAGCGTCTGCAGAAGTGCCCATTTCAAGCTCATCTTGAATTGATCTTCTTGAGTTTTCCTTTCAAATGCACAAATGAAGATTACAAATGATCTGCAGATTATCTGAAGCTCCAGCACACAGCTGCTCTGATGGACCATCAGATAACAGTGGCTGTTTTCCTGATATGACTCTGCTAATGCTAACAGTTAATCTTTGATGTTGCTATGGATACTAATTGATCTGCAGAGATATGGAAGAGGAGGCTTGATTTAAAGTCTCAGGCTACATTATCAACTGACTGTTTCATTTAAGAAAACCACCAAAGTGCAAAGAAAAACCAACTTTAAGTATTTAAAGAAATATCAACTTCAGAATGGCTCGCTTATGTATTATACAAATAGAAAAGGGTTTATGCATTATAGAAAAACAAAAAAAGATTTAACATATTTAACAGGTATTTAAATCAATAATCACACTAGTGACTGCCAACTTCAGAAACAATTCAAACAACTCGACGCTTCAATCTGATGTCATCATGGGCCAATTTATATTTATAGTTATTTTTTTCAGAAATACAGAAATGTAACATTCATAACTACTTACAGTAGCAGTTAGTTAAGCCTGAAGGTCAATGCAAACACAACTGAATTAAATATTTTCAAGTTAGCCTGCTTGATAACACCAAACGATACTCGTTAGAAAATGGTTTTGTACATGTAGTTAAATGCCATTGCTAAATTAATAACCTTATTTTAATCTTCCATAAAGCATCAATCTTATTCTTTTACAGAAAAAGTTACAGAAAGTACAGAGGGAATGAAAAGTAATTTCTCACCCTCCTGCTGTTTCAAACCTGTGGACCATATAAGATGAAGTTATAAAGAACTCTGGCCTGTCTTTTCAACATACAGACAGTAACAGGGGACAGTGGCTGTAGATCTCAAACAGAATATGGCACCTTTAAATTAGAGCCTTTAGGAGTCTCGAGCGTTGCATCAGGTTTGTACTTGAAAGAGGTTTTGACAGACGACACACAAGAACCATTGAGATTGGGTTTCACACAGATTTCATATGGCTTCTACAGACTCACAATACAGCCCAAGTCCTAATATAAAGTTTTAAATAAAGTTTATTAATATCAGTTTTTTTTTCTTTGCAGTGTTGTCCTCGTTCACTTAATTTCATGACAATTCATAACTTTTACATCTTAGCAAATTAGTGGCTAGTTTTCGTACATTTGATCTCATTAGTGAAGTTTTGTATAAGCTGCTTTCTTCCCAGTGATGGTCAGTTATGGGGGTGGACCTTCATGCTTGTTATTAAACATAAGAATCATATGTTTTGTACAATTCACATTTTAATAACGACAATGAATTTTTAAAGAAATCAACGTTCATATGTCCCTCTCCACTGACTAATCTCTTGTCATCAGCATGTTTTTCTCTTGCTCTGTGCCAGCAGAAGAACTTGAAGCTCATCATATCTCAGTATGGACAGTACTGTGTGATTTTATAATGAGCTAATTAAAGGCAGAGACCTGCCCTGGCCCTCTGCTCCCTCATTAGTGTGCAAGAGAGATGAGGAGTGTATAATGGAGTCATGGGATGAGGTTATATGGTGTAAAGGCTATCCATGAAAACGGAGCACAGGCCAGGTGCTGAAGGCTTCAGCTGTCAGGATGTTGTGATTTAGTACAGACAAATAAAATGAAATGTTAAAGTTGTCATTTGTAAATTTAAAACATAAAATTTTAAAACATAAAAAGCGGGTTACTTCATGCACTGTTGGAGTTAAATGAAGCCAAACTGATGGGCAAAGGTCAACACCACAGCTCAGATTATAAATCATTATCATAAACCATACGGTGTATCATAAATCATAAAGTGTTTTGATCTGTTATATACTTGCTTAGTACCTGGTTTGTTTAATCGTAAACAGAAAAGAAACGGATTGGAGCTTTAAAGAGCAGCTGGGCTAAGGGCATGACGTGGCCACCAATAGGAATAAACGCGGTCGGTATAAACTCCCCAAAGGTTCGTCTGACACCCGTGCTGGAAGACAACATGGCATACGCTGGCAGCTCAGAGGACGTGGCTTACATATCAGTCTGGCCTCTTTAACTCTCAACTTCTGCTTTACAGAAAACCCTGTACAAGAAAATCCATTTGTTGCAGGGTAGTTCACTCAGCACTGTTTTATACCACCCAGTGGTCGGCTAAGAAGCTATCACTTTCAAACCAAACTGACACCTGCTTCCTAGCATGACGTCCTCGTATATCTGAGGATTCTGTCAACTTTCAGGAGAAAAACACTGCCTTTGTTGCGTATTCTTTATTACTTGACCTTCCTGTGTTGAAGACACTTGTTGTAAAGCCAGTCAGTACCACATGCTGCTTATAAAGAGCCCGAGGTTTGATTATGCTAGCCCTTCTCCATTTAAAAGAGATTCATGCGGAATGATGCATCGTTTGCCTCGAGGCACAGGGACTACAAGCTGGTTCTCTTTAAGCACCACAAAATGTGTGTGTAACCATCCCTCTGGTTCAAAGACCCCGAACTCAAGAACAAAACAAAGTCTCAGCACTGACAGAGATGACAGAAAGTGCTAAAAGCGATTAGCATTGCTAATGGGAACAACCCCAGCCGCGTTTCTGTGCACATTAGACCCTCCCTCCGGCGTCAACGCTTTCCAGCCAGTTAAAAACGAACTAGTTAATTTCTCTTTCATAACGTTTGACCAACAGAATCTCTGACATGAAACTAATTTGAAAATGTGATTCTGCTGGACGACGAAACTTTGAATTACATTTTGCACTGAATGATGGAGGTTGAGCAGAGGGAGAATTTGCCTCAGAGTAAAGTTTAACCTCGAGTAAAGCACTGCAATGAGGTACACACATTCACAATCCTGTTCACCCAAGCAGAGCTATCCTTTCATAAACATGCTTTCTTCTGGAGCAACATTTGCATCAACTACTCAGAAGAAAGCCGGACTTGTCCCTGAAAACGATGTGTAATGGTTAGAGGCAGTCTGTAAAGTCACTCATACCATACGATTTTATTCATACCATTGAAAAATTTGACAGTACCCCAGCTAAAGTCTGTCCCTGGTTTATGTTTACTGCAACATTAGAAACATTATAAACACTGTCTGGACACAAGTGAGCATCAGGTGAAAAATGCTATCATACTATCATATGTGTGTGTACTGCAGAGGTAAAACAGCGACTTCTCTCTGATGGTCTGTGTATCTGACACTGATAAAAGACGGCACTCTTGAAAACACAAGAGGTTTGGCAGAATGATTTTGATTCTGTCTGTTAGGTATGATAAATGTACCTAACATCAAGACAGCGTGCCATTAGTCAGACAAACGAGTGAGAAAACAGGCAAAAAAAACAGAATATTTCATATAACGTTTTATAAGACCATTAAAATCAGATTCATATGGCAGTGAAGGACTGAACCGCTTGCTCTACGAGACCTGACCAAAGACTTATGCCAGAAAAAAACTTTGATTTAATCAAGATTTCTCAATCCCCAAACCAGAGGCCCATTCAATTTAACTGTTGTGTGAAAGCAGCACATTTCAAACGGTCTTATGAAACATTATTTAAGCTGCCAAGCAGTCCAAAGTCCAAATCAGATTCATGAAACCCCAAAGTCCAGACTTACAACCTCAAAGCAAATTACGAAACTGAAATATTCATAACCTTGTTCCCTACAATCTAGAGCAGCGGGGTGTAAGGATAAATAATTCAGTAAAAAAGGTTGAGATCATGATCATTTCAGCCATATCCTCTTGACAATGACATTTTGAAGCCTGTGTCAGAATAAGTCAGACAGTTGATGTTCCCTCAGCTCTCTTCACTGTCATTTCATAGGCGCCACTGAATCTATAATGCAGGGTGATTACAGGCAATTAAGCTCTCCAGAATGAAGGAACCTAATGATAAATATGGTTTGACTTGGTCCTAACATTAAATGCTTCTGAGTGATAACTGAGATAATTCTTCCTCAAAGATCTCGCTGTATCTGAGGTCCAGATTGTACAACTGTTTCATTATTCTGACAGATTCAGTTTGCAAATACTAAAATAATACAGTTTACACAGAGATGAAGTCAGTTCAATAAAATATGAATTTGTAGGCATTGGAGTGGTTTAAAGTTTATTAGCTCTGTGTGCATAATTCTTACTCAAACTTAGCATTTTCTAATTGAATAGTTTTTTGTTGTTTTTGTTTCATAATTTATTAGCATAACAAGTAAAAAAAAGAATTTCAGATTTGTTTTGCTTTAATGACAGCATGCACTTGAGTTGGCATGAGGTTCAGCAAATTTGTGTAAAACATGATAATCCGCGTTTTCCCGGCATGACTTGAAAGAGTTCCAAAGAGCATCGTTTGCACATTGATGGAAGCCAGAATATCTGACCTGCGTACAAAACTTAACACAGTCAATGTCAAAATCTTGATTAGTTAGCAAGAAAGAAGAATCTTAACATTGTTTTAGGTTTTTCAATGTCCTAAACTTTCCACATATTTCTAAATTCAAATTAGATTTAATCCCAGGACGTCTGAAAACACAGTATATATCATCATTTTCTACACTGCCTCATTTATGCAGTTATTATGGAAAGGCTTCAGTTATGGAAACTTCTATCACCCTACAGATGCTGCAGAAATTCTCAATCACATAAAACAATCTGAACAGTTCAACTCGAGAGAATTCAAGAAAAATTGCTTTTCACCTTCTTCCTAGACTTTGTCTACAAACCTTTAAAGCATATTTTTGATTTCTCACAGCTCCAGGAGTCAGCACAGGTTAAAGCTGGGCACTAAACTACAGAAGATGCTTATCTTCACCCTGAATAATGATGCTCCTACAGTACGGTCGGCTGGTAGATTACCAAAAACTCTGAGGAACCCACAACAAATTGCACTTTCCAAAAGCAACGGCAGGCCGGGTGTATAAAAATGATGAGTTAAATGGGCAAAACAGAAAAAGGAAACCTGTGTAGGAGTTCCAGACAAAGATATGATCACAGCATTGCCTCAGACCATTAGCCAGACGCTGGTAGATGGAAAGACCTGCTGCAAATCACTTAGCAGAAAACTTCTCATCTGCATTATCTCTCTCACAGCTTCCTGTTCTCTCTGTGATGGATGCAGAAAGACACCTCATTAATTCTTCCTGAAACCTCCGTCTTTGAGGAAACACATAAATATAGAATATGTAAACGTGAAGGGGAAGTTTGGGGCATGTCCATTAATACCTGGTCAAACTTTTCAAAGCTAGAAGATTAAGAAATAAATCTGAAGTGATTCCATCATTAAAACATCAAGATCCTGTCCGTGTATTCACGTTTGTACATAAACAATACAGCAGGTTTATTTCACAGATCTTTTGACATTTACACTCAAAGAAAAGGCAAAAGCATTGGTATATGACTTTCATTTACAGGACATGGATTGATCATTTTCTGCTTTTAATTGCAGTGAAGATAGCTTTGATTTCCTGTAAGAGATATGAGCAGACCTTTTCATACCTTGTCATTTCAAACAAAGCAAGAGTCAGACTCCAGCATTATTTCTGTGCTTTGTGGCAAATTTACTAACCAAACTGGCCATTTTAAATGGCTGATTTTTGTAAATAATTGTTTGTAACCCTCCACTATATGCACAAGCTAAATCCCCCACAATCCTAGCAGTGAGAACATGTCAACATGTTAACCAACCCACTGTAACAGTTGTGCTTCAGGTAAGACTTTGGGCTGGGATTAGCTGTTAGACACTTAACATCTAATTATCTCTGTTTATAGCGGCAAAGGTTGAAGAAAAAAACTAATTTGGTAATTGCCTTTGGAAAAACAAGCCTCCTCTGCCTTAAGTACTTTTAAAAAGTATTTGAATTATAATTGAAGCTAATTTGAGAGAGCACTAAACATGCTATAGATTAAAACTCATCACACACTTATTGCCAAATGTAAAGCAGTAAATCATACTTTATTCTGAGCTCTATTATTTTTGGAAACATTTTATAAAAAGGTTCCATTAGTAAACATGAACTAACAAAGAATGACACTTCTACAGCACTTACTGTATTGATTAGTACACTCATTAAAAAAATTACGTTTTAAAACAAATGTGTCAGTTGTGTCAACACAAGCACAATGTATCAACATCAACAATAAACAATAGTATTTGTATTAACTAACATTAAAAAAATAAATAAAGGCTGTTAAAATATATGGCTCATTGTTTACATTTAGGTTCCATTCGTTAATGCATTAGTTAACATTAACAGTTACCATATATTTTGGCACAAAAACATTTTGTAAAATGTTTAACTCATTTGTAAACCTTTAGTACAGTTTTACCCATTTTAAAGACGTCAATTATCCTAAAAGATGACAGGAAATTTGACTCTGTTCATTATAGGACACATTAAAACTGTTAACGTTTCAGCAATAGTACATTTAAAGAACATCTGATTCAGTCACCTTAAAACAAGTCACCTTACAATGATCATCCTGAAATCTATACAATCGTTCTCAAATTGTACCTTCCACTTCCAGCCACTAAACAATTGAGACAATCTCTTGAAAATGTCCTATAACACAACCTTCCATGGTTGGGAACATTAGAGGTGAAATGTAATAAAGTTGCAGAACAGCACACAACCTCATGATCACGCTGCCCCAGAACAGCAAAACAATTATTTCAAGGAATAAGAGTAGGACACAGAACACCACCTTAATTTAATGTTCTTTATTCTCCAGTTAAACTTCAGTTACATTCAGGCCTGCTGCAGTGTGACGGCAGGAAACTGATTGTTAACATTAAAGGTGAAGTGTGTAATTTCTGCAACGCCAAACCAAACAGCAGAATAATGGCTGTTGTCAAACAGGTTTCACAAATGTTCAACCTCTCCGTGTCTCTGAAACTCTAGCTGTTGCTGTGCTGGGTTAAAATAAACAGCAATGTTCTGAAAGTGCCACACAAGCGATGTGTTTACACTCCTGAGAATCAATCTACCAATTACCTGAAACGTTCTCTGCAGAGTAAACTGGAGTAAAGTATTTTCAGAATGAAAAGTCACACCCTAAGACTGCTTTAATTTCATAATTCATGGCTAAAGCATAATGATTTAATCTCAATATGAAGTACATCGCAACCAACACAGTCGTTACAATTCGTAACTTTCACATTTTAACAAATTAGAAACTAATAAGCGTCATATGAAATCTGAACTGCTGACAGTTCACGGATGAGGTTAAGGCAGACCCTCATGCTTGTTTTTTTGCTGTTGTAATAATCGTAGTTACATTTTCCTGTGACATCAGTATGATTGGAACTCATTTTCAGCAGACGCTGTGTTCCTTTGTTTTGCTGCATGTAATAGAATAAGAAACACGGTGTCTTTGAGAACACATTGGTCACCGCTCTCTCTTTGGACTACTGACTCACCCAATGATGCAATTATATTATGTAGCCGTTCTCATATAACAGTCATTTATTCATTGTGACATTAGTCAGCATTTGGTCAGCTGCACTGTTTACTGTTACTGTTATAAAGTACCAGTGCACAGTCTAAGCTGATAGGGTTATACATCCAATGTCTCCACTTGTGTTTTCCCTGTAAGGAAATTACATTCAGTTGCAAATGTAGTTGTAGTAATGTCTGTGTTATAGATTTTAAGTCAGAAATATTGAAATAAATACTGCAGCATGCAACAATAACCAGACTTAGATCGGCCATGTCATGGCCACTGTTAGGGTAAACAGATTTGTTTGGTCTCAGCAATTTCAGTTAAAACTTCAGGAGTCATTCCAGGCTACAATTGTTTACATTTATTTATAACTTGTTTATTTAAAATGGTTCATTAATTAAACAATTTAATTGGGCAGAAATTGAGATTTTTGTTTGCAGACCTCTGAAGCTATTAGTTAAAGTGTATCTATAAGTTTAAACTCTTGGTGGCCCTCGAGCAGGTTTCTCAAACCACTTCTGGAGGCCCTCACCTCATGTTTTTGATGTCTCTTATCTGACATAGCTCATGGGTGGAGGATCCATGACCTGAAGTGGCTAATGGCTTCAATCAGGTGTTTCTCTTTTGAATGACATCTAACATGCTGAAGACCTCCAGGACTGGTTGGAAAAAAACTGCTCTAAGAGGATTGGAGAAACTTATCCTAAATTTGATCCTATAACTTTTTAAAGTGTACCCTATAAGTGTGCCAAATTTCATAACTTTTTAAACCACCTA